>JAVQJD010027922.1:0-10642 GCA_036023655.1 Nannoperca australis | reverse complement strand
CCCACAGTGGAGTCTCCTCAGCTCTGTCGGCACCAACAGTTAGGAAGCCCTCGATGGACACGTTGTTATCTGGGAGGTCCTTGCGTAACCTCGTTTCACAGAAGCACATTAGACTGCATTCCCGACTCTCCGTCCGACTCCGGGCCCCGTTAGCTCCTCCATCTTGTTAGCTAGCGATCTCACGTTGCCCATGACAACTGTGGGGAGACATGGTTAATAGTTCCTCTGGACTCTCTCCTTCGCTGGTTTTTCTTTCCCCTGCAGCCTCGGTGTGTTTCTCTCCAGATCTCCTGCGGGATGTCCGCAGATCTGGTCACCATGGCCGGCTTAAGTTCAATCAGTTGATCCCGGGTGTAAACAAAAGCGGCCATGCAGTTTTTGCGCTCAGCTGACTGCAGGTGAAAGCACCTCTAGAGCGAACAGAAACACCAAAAACCTCTCCACCAGCACATTTGTGGAGGCCACGACTCCAACAAGTCAACAACAAACAAAAAACCCATAAGTACAAAGTTAAATAACAAAAAGATTTAAAAGAGCAAGTAAGACGAGCGGAGCAACCGTGTCAGGCAGCACGCACTTATAAGCGGATGCGCACACAAGGGAAATAGAATATGTTCCAAAACATCCCGAAAATTGTGGAATCAGCTAAAAGCATGGATGCATTACAGTAAAAGAACTGGATACTGTGTTCAAGAAAGTTGCTCAGTGTTTCTGAGACTGGGACACATTTTGGCATTAACAGCTTTTTTTTGTATTTTGATGTTGTTCTTTCTCGGCCTAAGCACATCATGTGACCTGCAATTTCACGATGGCTGGTCAAAATAGTTGCATAGCCTGGTGGTTTTCTGGGGGCTCAGTGAAAAGTAAGTTTCAGAACACACAATATTTTTATTTTGATGTTGTGTATTGCAGGTTTAAGTGTGCTTTAACTTCACATGGTGTTTCTCAGATGCCAATAGAATGACTTCTATTATCTATTCAGTAAAAGACTGGCAAAGCAGTTAACTGCATGGCTTCTCTGCCCCCCATGCTTTGATCTTCCCTTGGCATTCTCTCAGCCCTCAACCCTGTTTTCATCGGTGTGCATTAGCTAACAAAAGAGAGCGAAGAGAGGACAGATATCTCCCTGAGAACGGAGAGATCTCCACCTAGGGACTTCAAAGCAGGCTTTGAAGTTGGGCAGGAGACAGTAGCATCCACAAAAGAAAGGAGCCATTCCACTGTCCTACTATGCTGCGTCATTAACTTTTGACTGCTATTCAGTCAACTTAGTTATTGAACGAGGTGCGACTCCTCTAAAGCGTTTTCTACAGGCTGATAATTTCTTTACTAGAACCTGTTTTTAAATTTCAGCAGCAATCTCAAAATATGTCAAGATCAAGGAACATAGGCCTACTATCATTTATTCAAAGAATGAAGAAAAGCAGTGACAAAATGGGAAACCACCTAATAGTTTCCTTTATATGCGTAAAGGATCTTATACAGGAGTTTAAAAGAAAACTGATACAAAACTACTGACATTCCCACCGACCTCAGCTGTTTTTGTGTTTAGTGTTAATTAGCAAATGTTAGCATGCTAACATGATAAACTATGCATGTTAACAATAACATTGTGAGCACCTTAGCATTTAGCTCAAAGCACCACTGTGCCTACATGCAGCCTCACAGAGTGGACATAGTCTGGTTGTACTCTTGGACTAATGGACTAATTCCATTTGTTAACTCTTTCACTTAGTTTAGTTTTTAGTGACAGTTATAGCTTTCAGTCAACAAATTTCACACAACTTGTTGTTATTCTTTAGGCACCAGATATTGTTCTATAATGACTCTGAAGATGAAAATGATGGTGATTACTAAGCAGTTGCTGATGCTCTGCTAGATCTGTATAATTCACCTGGGCATTCTGACAATGTCTTTCAAGGTTTTGTTTATTTTTCTCTAATGAGATTTTAACTTGTCCTCCTAGGAGGTCTAAGATCCAAAGTGTCACTTTCATTTACTTTTTTATAATGTGTGATTGTCAATCTGTTTTATAGATGCGTTGTGTTGGCGGTGCCTTTAATTTCCCAATGCCAAAGAGAAAAATCTGTCTAATATAACCTTTGGCCCAAACACTAAAAACTGATCCAGCACCCAAGTACATAGTATGGTTTTGAATAACCTTTGCTGTTGCTCTGTGTGAGTGTTTAGGGGTTCTGTTTGAAGTAAAGCTGGAAAATAGCTGAGGTACCTCCATAAACCAATCCCAAATGACTTCTTTCTTTCTCTCTGGCTCTGGTTTCACCTCCACCATTCTCCCTGCTTCCTCTCTACCTTCCATCCTCTCTCTGTCAAAGCAATATGGTAGATATTGATTACCTCTGAGTGTGTGCCATACCTAGGAGTCATATACATTTTACCATCCTCTCTCTGAGTTACCCCACATTCCTGTTTTATCAACAATATCCCACAAGGCAATACATCTCAAGTAGAGGTTTTCTTCTTCATAAAGGGAGTTCTGGTGGAGTTCTATCGCTAATACACAAAATTGCCAGTCTAATCTGAGGTAAAACACGATAATAATTAGAACCCTAAGCCATAATGAATGAAAAATAATGGTTGAATCTGCAGCAAAACTACTGTTTGACTTTTTCCAGAGGTAGCTATGCAAAAAGCTTGCACCTACAAATGGAAAAACAACCTAATAAAATAGCAATACAATATCCTGATGGTACAGTGCATCCCAATGTCAATATGAAAGTGAATATATATTTGATGTGTTGATTAAAATCACATTTAAAATTAGCCCAAATTAACCACCAAGCATATGTGCACTTTAACCCTTTACCATTAGTCCCAATCCAATAAAGGGGCAAAGATCTTCTTGGAGTTTGGAGGATGCTGAAATGAGTCATGGTGGATCAGTGATTAGCATAGTCATCTCACAGCAAAAAGGTCTTGGTCTTGAAGCCGCCAGCCAGCTGGATCTTTTCAGTATACAACACATGCAGGTTAGATGGATTGGAAACTCTAAATTACCCATAACTGTGAATGTATTTGTCTGTCTAAATGTGTTCGTTCTGTGATGAGAGGCCAGGTTACATTTGCCTTTCACCCAACACACCCTGGGATAGGCTCCAGCCCCCTGTGACCCTGGACAGGATATGTGGCATAGAAAATGTACAGATGAATGAAACATAAAAAACACCCCAAAACACAAAATTATTATATATCAGAAACACGTATACTTTTTGCCTTTCTTACATACAGTGTTAAGAGAGACATATTTTTGTTATCAAACATTCAGTATGAAGGGATTGTCTGTGTGTTTGAAGGGATCTATCAATGATAGCGCAACCAATAAAACCTGCTTGTCCCTCTTAAAAAGCGATAAGCCCAGAGAATTAGTAAAGATTTTCCCTCTCGTTTGTTCTGAGTCTTATTCCCACTTGGACCAAAGAGACATGGTTGGTTCAGTCTAGGTGTTGATGAGCCATGTCATCCCAATTAAACTAGCACCAAAAAGCAATCTGTTTTTAATTGTTATCTGAAGAAAATAAGGCTAAGGCAAGACAAAGCACAGAACAAACCAGAAGGAGGTGTTGATAAGCAGTGGTAGACTACTGAACAGAGAATCATTCCTCTACAATGTGCTACCACACAGTGTAATCATGTTGATTGAAGAAGGGTTTATTTAGCCTGTGCAGTTTGTTGTTAAGTATCAGTATTTTGAAAATGGTCAAATAAAACATTTGACATTTCTGATCTTTTAGGATAATAATCAGCTGGCTTGCCTTTTTTGGCTCAACCTTTGGCTTTAAAATGTTTTTGATATTAGGTAATGTGCATGATTATAGTGAATATTAACACATAAGATGAACTATTTTTACTTTCTTGTAATTAAAGCTGCAACGATCAAAACGTGTTTTAACAATGTTGTATGAAATGTGGAAGGTGGAAGTGTATTTTTTTTTACTTACTGTCTTGGTTTTTACAATGCCAACATTTACTATATGGTTCAGTGATACCACTCTCAAAAAACTGTTTTCCAGCCATTTTCAGCAAATAAGCAAGATTTGAAGGAGAACAGTAGGGATTAATATGCATTTTTATAATAATAAATCACACTTTATGAACTACAACAAATTACTAAGAGTTTTAAAGAATCAAGTTTCAATTAATTTAAGCTGATATATTTCAACCGAAATTCCTTTACAGTTTCAGATGTTATTCAAATCATCCAGCAGACTGTCTAGGGCTTAAAGGGTTCCATTAAGTGCAAAAACTTTAACAGCTCCATCAATCATCATGCTGATCTGATGGAACTCATCAATCAGAAGCATAACACAATATTTCATTATTTCCACTACTCGTATAGAAAATAGCTTCTTGTTTTCTTTTAGGCTGTAATGTCTGTAATGTAATGTAATGTAATAATAAACGTAATCTTTTTCATTTAGTATTATTCTTTGCTAAAATAAATTACATGTTTTAACTTGTACTGCCTCATTTTATTGTTGTTATTGTTGCTTTGGGCTGGTTGGAAATTAGTATGCTAAGAAAAAGAAAAACAAAGTGACCACCACCGTTTCCTTTCTTTTTTCTGTACTTTATTTGGCTGTTCATATTTTTATATTTTTCTTTCAAGTAATGTCCTTGTATTTTATTTTTAACCTTTGCCTCAGTTGCAAACACAGAAGCAGGCCAGATGGGAGCTGGCAGGATTAGGTTTCATTTATGTATGTGTGTAAAATGAGCCATTTCCACTTTGGCCTTGACTAAGGTCTCCAAAGATTATAAACCTTCAGAAATAGACAAAAGATACACTCACGGTATGCAGTGGAATTAATTAGATAGTTATTCTGGACGGTTGCCACTGCACTTCTGTGAGTATGTTTTTAATTTTCCCTGTCCTCATGGCAGAGTGGAATAACAAATAGACAATTTTGCATTCACAGCTTTGCTCCCTGTCATATAATAGCCACAAATGCACAAAGGACAGGTTAAAGCAGTGTATGCAGAAACCACATACATCATACCCATGGAGTAGCCAGTGTCTGAGCCACAAACTACAACACAATAAATATTATTTTCAACTTTGCCTGCACCCTTCGTATTGTTAATTTGAATCAATAGTTTGTAGTGCATAACTTATTGTTTATTACTGTATTGAAGGAAAGGAGGCTTTGATGTCATGTTGCTGTATGACATGCTCCAGTTAACACTTAACCTGATGTGCACTTAGTGGGACCTCAGGAAGCCACCACCTTGAATATGCATTCGAAGTGTAAACACAGAGGCACTTTGTACCAAGGCTGAAGCCTAAACAACACTTGTCACCTTCCTTTCAGATGGAGCAATCAGTCTGTTCTTGAATGATACAGCAGCCTTTAGAAAATGCCTCAGGTGTCACCTCTTCTCTGGACGGTTTTAGCTCATATTTTGGGTCTGCCATGAATAAATAATGCAGGGCTTTTATGACAGTGACAGCGAGGAGTCAAGCCATGGTTGAGGGGAGAATGGAAAGGGTGTATGTATGTGTGTGAGAGATACAGAGCACGCATGTTTGTGTATGTGAAGTGTATGTGTGTGTGTGTGTGCGGAGTGTTTAGTGGATGCAGCTGGACTGGATGTATTATTGATGTGCTGTTAGCACTCCCAGGGAGTTGCAGTCTCATCAGAGTTTGCCAGGGGATTAACAGACTCAAAAAAGCAAACCAGGGAAACAGAGAAAAGGCACGGAGCATATCCCTCATCCGAATCCCACCGCCCTCATCCTCTCCCTCACAGAAATGAGCCATCATTTAAAAGGCAAAAGGCATTATCTTCATATGAGACATCTGGCTGGGTCAGACAAAGTAGAACTATATGATTAGTTTAGATTTTATTTAACAGCCTGCTACTGCGCTACAATTTTCAAATGAAGCCACATTTGTAATGACTTTCCACATGATTACACAGTTGGCACACTTTCGGTTAACCATTTCTAGTTGTATGGGCTTTTCTGTTTACTAAATCTCCTGTCCTTTCCCAAACAGCCGCGCAATATGGCTGTACACATGCACACACATACAAACAGTGATCTACAATACACGTCCAGTCAGTGTATCAGTGAAGTCCGCGTTCCCACCCTGCTTCTTGTCATCTTCTATTACGGTTTCATTAGACCAGGAAGATGGACGAATGGAGGAGCACAATTCCTTTTCTAACTCACCAATCAGGGCCTGACAGAGCACCACAGAGACTCATACATCCACCTGCTTCACTCTCTCTTTTTTCTTTCCCACTTTGCTCATTTGTCTCCCACACATCCTCTCAATTTATGTCTTATTTTACATGATAATATAATAGAAGTCACTGTATTCAAGTATATAATACGTTTAGATGTTTTGTATTAATTTGGTGGCAAGTACATTGACAAGAAAAATATATCTCCTTTGTTCACAGAACAGTGCAACCATTTAAATTTACGACAAGACAAATGCTAGCACCATGCTATCATCTCCGAGAGGCTGTACACAGTGGTGCTTTGAGCTACATGCTCAGCATTCTCACATGCTCACAATGACAATGCTGATGTTTAGGGAAAAAAAGGGTTTACCATCTTATATTAGTCTGTTAGGATGCTACCTTTTACTAATTAGAATAAAACTAAAAGTGCAGTTAGGACTAATGCAAATCATTCATTCATCATCATTATCACCTCACAATGGAGAAAAAGTCAGAAGATCACTAAAGTCAGTAGGCTTCACCCTGAGGGGAACATAACATCCACCGAAATGGAGGACTGACTGATGCCATTAGCTTGGCGAAAAATGCTAAATTTGATTCTTTTCCCTGAGTTATTGTGAGGGGGCGGTTCTGTAAATACCCTGGTGATGACCTTGAAACAGAAAATGTGTATCTGATGAGCGATGACAGCAATATATATGCTAGCAAAGGATAAATTGTCTCTCTCAACTTAAATTAGGCATTACTATTATTTTTGAAATCTATGTACACACATGTTGGTATGTGTGAGAGCATGTCTATTTGTGTACTACACACACACACACACACACACACACACACACACACACGTTTGTACGTATGTGTGTAAAGCTCCAAGGTGTCTCAGCACAGCAGGAGAAATAAATTCAGTGCGGGGGCACCTTCACAGGGTTGACACAAAAGGCAGATCTCAGCCTCCTGCCAGGCCCAACTCGAGTAAGCTGGGAAGACGGAAAGAATTTAGTGCTGGGAATCCACCCTGAACCCACATTAAAGACTGACGATGCCAGACCGCACCAGCCTTGAAGATCAAATAGAGCGAAGATGCAAGCTGTGAACCAAGAAGGTTTTGCCATGCCAGTGTTTAATTATTGACATTTCCAGCGCTGCAAGTCAGTTTTGTCAAGTCAGCAAGAGAAAATACACTTACATTTTGCTTTAACCCAATTAGTTTCATCAGACCAAGGCTCGTCTGAACTGCAGTATGATGAGCTAGCTGTAAATAAAGTAGAACTGCAGTGCTGCTGGATGAAAAATACCAACACTGTATTTACATATACTTTGAAACTATGAATAAACAAAATGGAGGAAAACAAAGTTTCAACACAGGAATAAATGCATATATTTTTGTACATTATGTCAGGGACAGGCTGACATTTACAAGGGGCATAGTGCCTGCAATATTCAGAAAAATATGAGTGCTTAGCAAACATCAAGCTCCTAACATGCACTTTCAAATGTGTGCAATCCTTTTACTTCTTGATAAGCTGTATTCTGTCAGTCAGAGCACTTAAGACATTGAAGCTTTTGTAAAAGAATCCCCTCTTATGAAAGATTAAAACAGCAGTGTCAGAGCCTTGGACACCATAGATATAATGTCTTTGCCTCAGTTCTTTTGACTGACAGCTGACAAGGGTTTCCTCGCAGTCTAGGGTCTAAGAAGCCCACATCCCTGGGCACCATAATCCTAATATAATTCTCTGTGCTCTGTAAAAGTCTGTTGCACTCTAAACCAAATCACATTAAGGTGCTATGGGTTTTAGACATGTGCCTTTATCCCACCAAGCAGACACAGCATGTGGCCAGCTCATGTGTCATTTCCTATAGACCGCAATCTGACTGACACCCTGGGAGATGGCAGTTCCCTCCAACTGCTGCTTTTCAAGCCAAAAGCAATGGGAAGCGTAGCTATGGCGCTATACTTCACTTCTCCCACCATGAATGTGGTTGCAGCAGCAGCTGAGGAGATGGGAAATGTATTACTTCAAAAATATTTAATGACCACAGCTAATAGGGGACTAACTGAGAAGGTCAAGCAGCAGGATAAATATAATGCGGCCCAATAATACGTGGATGTAGAGTTTCAGTTTCTATGACTCGTTTCCTATGCAGACCTTGTTTCCTATGCAACCATTAGCCAGGTTCAACCATTTAGCAACATGCAGATGTTCATTTTGAAAGTTTCAGGATCTCTAAAGTTAACCTCACTGATTAACCCATTGTATACATAGTATCAGCCTACAAATCACCAACAATGTAGGGATTACCCAGCTGGGGAGCCACAGACAGGATTTTAACACTGGTGGTGGGGTGGTATAGGCCCAAAGTGGCAACTGACAACACAGATACCTTGTACTTTGGGTAACACTGGTTTAAGTGCCCTACAGCTACAGCTTGAAAACTGGTTGGAAAAAAACATAAGGAATCACACCAGGCGATGAGGGAATCTGGAAATCATGGTCTTACTCCTATATTATTGTAATGTTTATTGCTGTATATTGTCCAGAGAGAGATGTTAGTTCTTGTCTTTCTCTGATAAAGCCCTGAAAGGCATTTGGGTGTTGTGTGTGTTATTAAAGTGTGTGCCAACCAGCTATAAAAGGGGTCACGTGAATCTGTGAAGAGACTCTGAGCTTGCCACAGCTGATCAACCGGTCCCCTTGCAGCTAAAAAAACACACAGGGACATGGACAATGTCTCTCTCACCATGGTAAATATGTTGGCCAAACATCTATAAACACAGTAAAACTTAGGCACAGCTTTGATCTTTGAATTTTACCTCCAGAAACTCTAATCCACAAAGAGTAGTGTAGGCCACATAAAAAAAAAAGTTTTCCTGATTTGATGGTTTTATCCCCAAGACTGACTTGTATGATGCTTTATAAACTTTATTTTTTGCAATACTGAACTGAAAATGTAAAACTCAACCTGTGGTAAATGTTTCTAAGAAAAAATAGAGACAGTAATCTCAATAGGTTGGTTGAACAGAGTAAGATTGGATGGTATATCTGTTTTGTCACCATGTATTCAATGCAGGTGGAGTTTTGCAATTAACACTGATTTTATTTGTACAAAAGACAAACCAATTAATATTTCACTCAGGAGTCTGAGTTGGTTTGGTGTCAGTGTGACTGTACTACAAAGAGTCTATGTTAGTCTGGCAGCCAAAATCCAAATATTGATTCTTTAATATTTGTCCATGGTTTGGCAATCTTAGCACACCAGTAGCAAGAACCAGTTTTAGCCAGAATTCTTAAACTGTTGGGAAAACATTAGACAGCTGCTGTAGGACTTACACGATGTAACCGTACACAAAAGGCCTCGGGTAGTGAGTGACAGTTGTCATTTGATCCGTGTCTAAGGACACCCTGTAAGAGATCCTTCATCCCTACAGCAGTCAGTCATCTGAGCAAAAGCAGACCTTGATCGTGTATGTAAGAATGTATGTATGTAGGTGTGTCACTACTGTCACTGTATGGTATTATGCTCTGATTTCACACATTTGCTGTGATAAACTTTACTGTCCCTGAAGTCAGACTAAGGGCAATTTTCTAGTAATAATAAGACTCATAAGTTGTATTCTTTCCTATAGGGGTGTCTTTTGAAAATGTCCCAACATCCTTGAGCATGAAAAACATTTCAAGTACAAAGGCCTGTATGGTGACCTTTGTGGGCATTCTTAAGCTCAAAATAAAGAGATAAAGAGCCATAAGAAACAATTGATGGAAATAGCCATTTCCTACATCATGATACCATCTCACTGAAAGAAGACAAAGCTGACAAATAGCCTTCTTGCTGATGCACAGCTTCTGCTGAGAGGGCAATTTCCAGTATTGTCTTAAAGGTTTAATGTGTGTTGTTGTTAGCCATAAAAATTGAGCCATCCCAAGAAAAGCCTCCTCCTCCATGAGAATTATGAAGCTGCCAAGAATTATTTTTAAAATTATTTCAAGTTATTTCAAGAAGTCATATGATCAGACAGTGTGACAGTGACAGTGTGACAGATATGTTAGCTGGTAAACATGACACTCACTTCTTAATACAGTGTAGATGGATCATTTAACAACCAGGATTACAGTGCTGATAAAATTCTGCAAGGCTAGTATCTTAAATGGCACATTTGTGGTTCAGTTTGCTAAATCAATAGAGATACAGTACAAAGGTAAGCACTGTGTTCTCCCTCTGTGACTTTATTTTACTCACCATCAACACAGCTAGCAAAAGGAATGGGGACATTTTCACAGACAAAAAGGTAACCTTCAACTACAGTTGTGGAGGAGTTCACTACAGACGTGCCTGCTGATTTTGGCCTGTCGATGTGGTTTCAGTGTTTGGCAACACAAGAAAAGGAACAACATGCTCATTATAAAAGTTGAGAGATGTTCTGTGGTAT
>JAVQJD010027918.1:0-41650 GCA_036023655.1 Nannoperca australis | reverse complement strand
GAAGGCTGAGGCGCGGGTAATGCTCACCGCCAACACCGACCTCCCGTGTCCCAGCTCTTGGTGCTGGTAGACCGAGATTGGGCCCACCCAACCCGGCCCTCCCGCCTCGGGGAGAGGCTGGTGGGGTGCCCTGACCGAAAGGGCTGCGCCACAGCTAATGCCAATACCAACATCGGCTTCCTGTGTCCCAGCCACTGGTGTTGCCAACACCAAGGATGCTCGGAGACTGAGAGGCTAGTAGACTGAGACTGGGCCCACCCAACCCGGCCTTCCCCCTTGTGGAAAGGCTGGCGGGGGGGGCCCTGAGCGAAAAGGTTGCGCCGCAGCTAATGCTAATAGCGAATTAGCCGCCTCGCGCACCCTGTCTCCTGGTGAACTGAGCACAGCGGACACACCCACGTCAGGTAATGGTCCATGGGCAGCCTGGAGACGGGATCGGTCAAAAGATGTAGATCGGGACCCCCCCTGCCTGGCCCTCCCGCCTCAGGGAGGGGCTGGTAGAGGGGATCCCCAATAAGATAACGTACTCACAGGATAAAGGTCATCCCTGCTGTACACTGCTACAGCGTCGTGACCGACTGTGTCATAAGGGTTAGCAAGGGGCTCTGGGCAAAAAGGGGCCCACAAATTAGCAACTGCCTGTGTCCCCACTACTGGTGAATTAATCACCAAGGACACTAGTACACTCAAGATTGCGAATCCTCTCGTTCCCCAATAAAGATAAAGTACTCACATACAGAAGGTCATCTCTGCTGCCCTTATTGCAACAGCATCATGACCGCCCTCTCGCGTCTGGGTAGTGCGTGCTGACACTCACCTCTGACGTCATATCCAAGATGGCTGGGTTGGAGCCAAAATGGCGGCAATAACACCGCTCTCCGCGCTAGCCATGTCATCAGGCCTACGTTGTTGTAACTAGGGACCGCTCATCGATCCCAAATATTACACACAAATACATCTGCCGACACCATCTCGCCAGCCTAAGCAGATAGGGTGTCGCCAGTAAAAGACCACACAATGAACAACACCTCTCCCAAACTAGATACTGCCGAGGCCGGAAATCTGGGAGATCGGCGGCGATTAGCAAGCTAATGCAATAGAAACATAGCAATAGCCAGACCGCTACCTATTGCCAGCTCAGGACTAGCGCCAATAACACTCAAATTATCTTAGCATAAAACGGTTGTAGGCATGACGCCGGCGGACTCACCACATGGCACACATCATCCGCCCATCGTTGATGGCTAAACAAGCTAAACAAGGTGCAAGCTATTTATGTTTTTTCCTTTCTGTGGTTCTAAGTGAATACACTAGCGACACCCGATGGTGACAGATTTTTCGCTGTAGAACTCAAGACAACAGGTTGCTGAGTGAAAAAAGGTAGACAAGCAATGCACAGACTGGGGTTATATAGGGGGAGGATACTACCCCTGGATTGGGGGATGAGTACATTTAACTTTGACTCAGGTGCCGAGGTGGAGCCTCGAGGGGATAAACCAAAAGCGAAGCCCGTTAGAGGGCAGAGCATGTACGACATAGAACCACAAAGTTCCACTGAGGCTGATAGTAGTTAAATTAGTTTTGCAGGTGTCATAAACCAAAAATAATATTAATGAAAAGTCAAGGGATTACCAAAGTTAGTACAATGCATCCATCACATGAATTTCTGAACCAAATTTAATGCCAATCACTGTGAAAGTTGTTGAAAAATGTCACGGAAGAGGAAAAGACAGGGAATCACCAAAATCATTAGGGCATGATTCCATATAAAATTGTGTGCCAATCCATCAAGTAGATAATATATTTCATAAAGTAGGTGAAAACCTTGACCTACTGGTGGCACAAGAAGAAAGTTCTAAGCTAAAGTTATTAGGATTCATATTCTGGGTACCATGGATAATTCTACCAAATTCTATGGCAATCCGTCCAAACACTGTGAAGGCTTTCACTAAAATTCACAAATATAAACCTCATAGTAGTGCTAGATGAAAGTCAGGGGATTACCAAAATCAGTAAGAGTCATCCTCTGGGGACCATGAATGTCTGTATAAAATGTAATCTTAATTCATCCAATAATTGTTGAAATATTGGACCAAAGTGGTGGACCAGCCAACAGACATTGCCATCCCTAAAGCCAAAGGTTGTTGGCAACAAATGTGACAAATAAAGTGGTAGTCAGTTTAAATTTAATCATTATCATCCACTTCAATTATGCTATTCTAGGGCTATGCCTCTGAATGTGATTTCTTCGTCAAACCTATTATAATGTATAGTTACAGGCCTGTTTTGATTCTCATCTTGTTTCTTTTTAACATTCAGCATATGTTTGCATGGGACATAGATAAACCTGAACCTACTCAGCTTCCTGCAGACATTATTCTCAGCTCAATATTCTTAGGAATTAAGCTCATACTAGATATTGGATTTGAAGCGCACAATTTACGTCCAGTGCCAATGTTGTGTGGCAATGCAGCAACGTGACTTATGTAGCAAAGTAGAAAGTAAGGATGGAGGTTAAAAGCTATAAAAGAAAAGGATGAGTTAAAGAAACAGAATAAACAGGTACAAAGAAGATTGAAGGACAAAAAGAAACAGATAATGAGAGGAAACGCTAACAGAATGAGCTCTACCTGAAAAAAATTTGACAAGTTTAGAAAAAGAGGGTGGAAAGGTGAGAGACAGGAAGGCTGGTTGTACATGTGGCGGGTATAATTCGCTGGTAACCGTGGTGATGGTGGCAGAGCTCCAGGTGATGCTAATTACTGCCATCCATCTTCTTTAGCGCCAGTGCTAAAGCGTGTTAGCAAAGGCATTGGAGCAAAACACAGAGTACAGGTAGATAAATAAATAAATGCTTGATTTAGAGGATAAATCTTCTTCCTCTTCTCCTGAGCAGCGAGGTGGCAAAATCGAGACCACAGCTCTGGTACAGTTTTGCAGCTCTGCGCTTGTCATCCTGCAGAGTAGAGCGTTATTAGGAAGGAGGACCTGTAGCTGGAAGCTGTGTAAAAGGTCCCTGTAACACACTGTAGATCACTTTAGTTTACCTTTGCCCAGTGCACTTTTATGTTTCCTCACTAATGTATGGATAAACATAAATTAAACATAATTCAAAGCTGCAGAGAGTAATATGTTTATGTAAAATAATTTTTTTCTCCACACCACTAACTGAGATTCTGCCCAGATAGAAATCTAGCACACTTCTTTAGCAACACAAAGTGATGGATTACAAAACAAGAGCTTTCTCCAAAACAGCAGAGAGCTGGACTCAAACTCAGATCTTTTCCTTCTCTTATTACTTTGGTAGCTTCCCTAGTACTGACTGGCCAGGTCAGTATGTATGCATACATACATACATACATACATACATACATACATACATACATACATACATACATACATACATACATACATACATACATTCGAATTTTCCTGTCTTGAACAATGTCATTTGGTATTAATGTTAAATATGTAAAGTAGGTGGTGTGCCCCTTAATGTTAGATTCTATTTAGTGTCTTAGAGATGATAAGTGCAGCTTTAGAGGGTTTTGCAGGTATTTACCATAAACCAAAGAATAGGACAAAATAACATTTGGACCTGATTATGGCACTCCATGGAAAATCAAGGGATTATGTCACAATCAAGTCATTAACAATGGCGGCCATTCATGTCTGTACAAAATGTCCAGTAGACATTGAGATACTTCACATGATAAGTAAATACTTTGATCAGCTGGTGGTGCTACAGGAAAATTTAGGAGATCACCAGTCATTAGGCTTCATCCTCTGGGAACCATGAATGTCTGTCAGTCCACCACTTTGATCCAGACTAAAATATATCAACAACTGCTGGATAGAATGAGGTGGAATTTTACACAGACAGACAGACTTACTTTCTGCTGGCGTGGTTAAAACACATGTGCAGTAAGAAATTGACACTTATATTCAGTCAGCCCTGCAGCTATGTAATTAGGGAATGAAATAAACCTGACCTGTGAGAATGCAATGGCCTAACTGGTTTAAGCAGTAGTTACTCTGGCTGCTGACAATTAAGGTCAAAAGCCACCACCATAGAGTTGAGTTGCTCAAATGAAATGAAAACATGAGAATGATCAAAGGAAGATGTTTTATCAACCAATGAAGAAAATGGTTCCTGAAATGGCCATCAAGCAATTACACTAATGTTATTTTAAGTTAACATTTAGTAAAGGTTTCCATTTTGGAAATCTTTTTGCTAGAAAAAGACATCATGATAATCCCCCAAAAAACCTGCAGCCTGCAGCCAAAACACTAGGTCCACACATTATATTGATGGGTGCTCTCCACCAACACATTAACTCTCATTACTGCTCCAGTGAACCGCCTGGCATTTACAATGACAAATTCCTGCTCAGCACAGGCCCACCAAGACCTGAAAAAAAGATCTCAGTGCCCCACACATACATCAACAGCCCCTGAACAACCTGCAGATACTGCAGGAGTTTAATACAGCATATCAATCTTTGAGAGGGAAAAATTTTATTTCTCAAATGTCACTAATTTGCAAACCACCAGGTAACATGATTGCTAAAAACTCTCAATGCCGTTTTCTGAATGTGTGATTGGTATTTTCTAGTCAGCAATTAGGTTATTAGACTGGATGTCCAATTTTTTAAATGGCTAAGACCACTCAACCTTTAATGGAACAGCACAGTTGTGTAATGTTAAGGTGCTTTATATTGCCAGAATGTGCTGTGAGAATTAAAGTTTAATTAATGTTACTGGGAAATAAAGGGAAGATGGATGTGGAAAGAGAGGAAGTTATTTAAGTCATGCATCCTTTTGTGTTTTAAGTCCCACTTAAGACAAGCTGAATTGTCTTCCCACAAAAAAGCTCCAGAATCTACTTCATGCTGATTGATGTCGCTCAAGTACGTGAAAGAGGAAGAGCTCAATTAATGTGTGTTTGTGTGTGTGTGTGTGTGTGTGTGTGTGTGTGTGTGTGAAGGGGGGCAGAGAGTAATTGAGTTAAAGTCTCCGTAGGCCAGGACTGAATTAAGAGCAGATTAGAGGCCAAGTGCTGAGTGTGTGAGTTAGTGTATCCCTTTGCACCTTTGTATATGCGGGTCTTAATTGCATCCCTGTGTGCAAACATAATAGTATTCAAAGATGATTTTAAATGTTTTATTTCAGTTCACAAGAAGAAAAACCCTCTGATAAACCTACACTTCCTGCACAGCACCGGACAGCAGAGTAGCTGGTGAACATAGCAGAGCATTTAGCAGCTAAAGAGTCAGGTATCTTTCTCAGGAGCTGGTAGAGACCAAAACAGATATTTCCAAAGAGAGTGAATACAGAAACACGACTCCAAAGGAATGCAAATGTTGCTCTGTGTCTGCTGGAATGTGTGCTTATGAGTTAACCATCTCAACATTATAAGGTGATGACTTGGATTGGAGCGGAAACAATTACTTGATTAATCAATTAGTTGATCGAAGACTAACCTACTATTTGGATAATCAATTAATTGTTTCCGACAGTTTTCAAGCAAAAATGCCAAACATTTGTTGGTTCCAGCTTCTAAAATAGGAAGATTTTCTGCTTTTTGGTCATTTCTGACAGTAAATGAAGAGTCTTTGGGTTTTGGATTGTTGGTTGGACAAAATAAGCTATTTCGAGACGTTACTTTGGTTACTTTTTAGACTAAACAATGAATCGATTAATTGTGAATATAATGAGCAGATTAATCGATAATGAAAGTAAGCCCTAATTTGGATGTAGCATTTACCTCTAAAATATAGAGGAGAAAAAAACGAAATACTTAAGTTAAGCTTAAGTTCTTGGGTAAATGTTCTTTGTAACATTCCACCACTGTTTAATTCATAGGCCTGCGCCTGTGCATGCTGCCTTGGGTGTCTGTTTGAATGAGTACCTACTTTGAAGTATGACCCAGCTGTCCCATTCATGTTTTAAGTGCACACCAGGTGCCAGGATGACAAAAAGAGGGGGGGGAAATCAAGGAGTGCACTGCTCCTCACAAAGGCTTTACATTCACATAACAAATCTCCCAGCAACCATGTCTGCTGTGATCATTGAGGTCGAGTAGTCTCAAGTAGAGAATTCTATGAACAAATAATGGATGAAACGATCAAGCTAAAGGGGAGAGATTTGAGTTATGTTGTTGTTTGTAACATAATTCATCTGAGATCAACGTTTGCCTCTCTGTGGCTGAGGCCTGTTTCAGCCATGCTCTCAGCATTCTCTGTTCTAAACAAAAAGAATCACCCACAGCGTGACTGACCATAACCATAGGCTAAAACGCACTTCATTTCAAACTGCAGTCACTAGTGATGCTGACCTCTAATAGAACATTCACATAGAAAACAGAAATAAACTGTCCAGATTGTTATATTAGCTAACTAATAATTTATAAATTAACATAGTTGACCAGACACATTGGACACATTTCTCATTAAAAATATTAATTTTAATGGAGTTACTCAACATAGAAGCACAGTGCTTCCTGAATAATATCACAAAACAATCGTTTTATTTTATGGCCAACAGTTTTAATGATTTAAACAGTCTCTCAGAAGTCTTGTGTTTTTTATGCCAGTTTAGTATGGTGAAGGACAGTAAGGCAGCATCTGACAGCCTTAAGCCCTGCTTGAAAAAAGCACATTGCAGTGGGGGTGCGTGCGCAGGTTCTGGCAAAAAGGTTAATCCAGGCTCAACTTTTCTCAACACTTTCCTGGTGTAATGTGTAAGTAGTAATGTGGACACCGTATGATAACTTAAAGTAACTAAAGAGTTGTAAAAGTCTGTCTGAGCATTACAAGCTGTTGTCTTTATAAGTGTGATATAACTTTACCTTCTGAATTGTATTTAATAGTCTCACTAGCACCTTAAAGCGGCCATACTTAACCAGTGGGCCGCGGCCCAAGGGTGGGCCTCAAAGCGCCATCTAGTAGGCCGCAGAGGCAGTGGTACTGGCAGATGAGATTACAATTAAAACTATTTTTGGTAATTTATCAAGCTAGTTATTTTTATATCTAAACATGCTCAAGAATTTACATAAATAAGAAACATCAAATTATCAGGCTAAGACAAACATATTTTACTGTTAGCTAGCTAACGTTCCATCGGGTGCATTGACACATAATTGATTGGTTTTTAAAACAAAATAAGGGATGTGGGAGACAACCCTGTGCCAGTAAAAGCCCCAAAGCTAAAGGAAATATGAGCCTGAATACATTAAATTTGGATTCAGAATGGCAGGCAGTGCAAAGTACAGGGCGTTAAATGTGGTGAAATCCTGTCAAATGAGACGCTAAAACCATGGAAGCTCCAGAGACACTTAAACACAAATCACCAGGGATGTTTTTATTTGGGAAGGTGGTCCTTGAAAATGTTGTAACAATCAGAAGTAGGCCTTAATTTACAAAAGGTTGAGAAACCCCTGCCTTAAACAACACACCCCCACTGACGCAGCCACTTGCTTTCCTTAACACAGGGCTGTTTCCGAATCCCCACTAAAGGTGTCATTGAAGTAGGCCAGGTTTTACCTCCTGTCTCTAGCTATATTTTCTTCCATTATTTCCACCACTTTTTGGTTGCACAAACAAGTGCAACACTGCATTTCACAGTCTGTAAGTGTGTGCCATTGTCCCAATTTAAATTATTATCAAATCTGATCCCTCTCTATAAAGGCACCCATCCTTCAAATGTGGCCCTTCAGAACTGCTTAAACACTTATATGTGTTCAGACATGTTGTACTAATTGTTAATTTTGAGTACACTCCCATGTGAAATACTACAATACCCATGAACCTCAGCGGTCTCTGTTGCTAATGAGACAAAGTCAGTAGCGTAAAAAAGAATTGTAGCAAATTCAGAATGCATTGTCATTGCAATAAGGAACTTAAATTGTTCATTGACCCAGAATCCTCAATCCAGTATATTTAAACTAATTACTATTTTATTAGGTTTCTACAATAGATAATTTATAGTTTTTCAGCACACACAGCTGAATTTTATATTTCATATTTCTTACTGAAATGCTAGCAGTCACTTTATTTGCCAAGGCTTGTACCTTTTTGAGGCGCTCCAACCACCGATCACCTAATGTTGTCTACCGTGAAAATTACAGTGACTTTTATTTCCATGACAATGGAAGCCTGACATAACTTCCATATATTCCAACTATTCTCCTCTATAGTTGCACACAAGAAGTTGGGTTGCATCCCTTGAAAACACAAACTATAGCCCTTTTTAAACAGAGATCCTGCAATACTGCTGTAAGGAAGACCCATCAGAGCCTGTTTGCTTATTTACAGTAATCCAAGCAGTATAATGTTGCCCAGAGTGTGATTTGAGACAGCATGCTGTTGTTCCAGAAGCAAAAGTAATATGTAACACAACATTTCTGTGTCTAATGTGATGGTTGATATTGTCCTCTGCTCAGAGGGTAAGAAGCTCGTTGTCTCCACAATTCAGTTAGCTGCTAACTTCCTGTTCTTGTTTGAGTTAGCTGCTAACTTCCTTGTTGCTAACATCTTCTTCTTTGAGTTGGCTGCTAACTTCTTCTTTGAGTTAGCTGCTAACATCTTCTTCTTTGAGTTGGCTGCTAACTTCAGCTGTGTCCCAATTCAGGGGTTGCAGCGTTCAAAGTGCGCATTTGAAGACCGATTACATAACAGCGCCACGACAAGGCTGTCCCAATTCAAAGGTAGTTTGAAGGGTACTTCGAATGCGGTCTACAAATGTGTCGTTCTTTTCCCATCAAATGAACGACACATCAGATGTATCCTTCGCAGCCTAGGCTATCCCACAATTCATTGCGCGCCGGTGACCAATTACTTTTTTTGGAAGAAATGGAGGACTCAGCGACCGAAGAGTGTACTTTTAAATGCAAGTTTTGTTTAGAAGTGAAGTTACATTAGCCAAACGGCAAACAATTGTAACTAGCTAATTTTAACTAGCTAATGCTAGCTAATATTGTTGGGTGAAAGCACACAGCTTAATTCAGCTCAATCCATTTATTTTGCCCGGCCATGGTTTTCCCTCAGCCTGAGATACATCACACGCGGTGAAATATCCCCATCTCCTCTAGTAAAGCATGAAACAAAAACCTACTTCTGGCTCCATCTTTTGGTCCTGTTTGTTAGGAGCGGCAGTTCGTAACGCAACGGTAAGGGCGGGGACAGTTGGTGACGTGAATCTTCTGTAGACCAGACCGTCCCATTTCAGTCCAACTTTTCAACTCTGTGTGGCCTATGAACGACGCGGCCTTCGTAGACCAGGTAGACTGCGTACTTCGAACACTGCAGCCCCTGAATTGGGACACAGCTTTCTTCTTCTTTGAGTTAGCTGCTAACTTATTTTTCTTCGAGTTAGCTGCTAACTTCTTCTTCAAATTAGCTGCTAACCTTTTCTGCTTTGACTTAACTGATAACTTCCTCTTCTTTGAGTTAGCTGCTAACTTCTTTTTCTTTGAGTTAGCTGCTAACTTCCTCTTCTTTTTAGTTAGCTGCTAACTTCTTCTTTGAGTTAGCTGCTAATTTCTTCTTCTTTGAGTTAGCTGCTAACTTCTTCTGCTTTGAGTTAGCTGCTAACTTCTTCTTCTGCTTTGAAATAGCTGTTAACTTCTTCTTCTTTGAGTTAGCTGCTAACTGCTGCTAGCTGCTTTTTAAATCCCCTGGTGGTGAGTCAAGCACATAACATGTTATAAAAAACGTCACACCCCAGATTTCCATTCTGCTCTGTTACTTCCTCTGCTGTTGGCTTAACTGCCGAACAATGCAAAATTTTAGCAAATTGTGTTTGAAAAATGTACTTAAATTTAGTGCTACTTTCCTGAAATAAGGCTATGTAACCTAGGTATTTCGACTTAGATTTCAGGTTTTGCAGTGAAGACTAAGAAGCTTGAAACAAGTGAAATGCTCTAACATAAAAACTGCCTATAAGAAGAAATTTATTAACATTTATTAATGACAAAAAACTAGCATATATTGCCTTGATTTATTTAAGATATATAATCTTACTAAGATTTTGCTTTTGCAGGGTTTGTGTCATCCAGATGTTATTAGTCTTGTGTTTAATGTCATGAGAGCTTGTCTGTAATTGTCCATCAATTGACAGGTCAAGTAACAGCTCAGTCATAAATGAGTCAGTCTAATATATGAATTATAATTTCTGAGATCACTGCCTCGGTCAAGGCATTGGCAGGAGTATTCCTAAAACATAACATGCATGTCTTTGTGCAAGTACCTGGCGGAAACCCACAAATGTAGGGGGAACATGCAAGTCCACACAGAAAGGTGTCCTGAGTTGCACCTTTGAAATTACTCACAGATGTTTAAAACATTTTATAAAACCTTCCAGATCTGACGTACTGTCTACAATGCTGAAAATATGGATGTCGCACAAGTACAAATAAGGCGTTAGGCATGGCTGCTTTGCAGCAATGATGTCATTGTCCCACCCTGTATTTTGGCAGAATCTGGGCTAGATTAAGACTGTTATGAATTCACCAGTTAAAATCTGTTAGTCTCATTGACTTTGTTCAGTGTGCGTCTGGCTGTTCCTGGGTACACTCCTATATTGTCTTCCCCTCTTTGTCTCTGCTGTGTGGCTGACTGGGTACCACATCCACATTACCTGCCATGTGTGACTGATTTGATAGAGAGCCTGTGCGTGATTGTGTGTAGGTGCGTTTGATTTGCGTGCGTCACCGGCATGTGTCACTGAAAGAGCTAGTTGGAGCGACTGCCTCTGGACCATTGTCCCCTCCAGATGTTTCCCCGAGCCACCCAAAGGGCTGCAGCCAGAGAGGAGAAAGAGACCAAAACCACAATACGCCGTAAAGCCAGGCTGTAAATTTGCTGCATGCCACAGCCTCTATTTGCACCTGAATGGGGCCAGGCGGTTAGGCCCAAGTAGGGGGAGGGAATGGGGTGGGGGCAACAACTGCTGAGACCCACCACACACATATAGGCCAATATGCACGCTCAAACAATGCACCATAGGGACAGAGTGAGGAAAACTGCATGCAGCCTCCCCCTCACTTGTTGACAAGGCTGTGCGAGAGAGGGTGCTTTTAAATGGTAATGAAAAACAATTGTCAACGTACAATTCTACAACGATGAGATGAGCCAAATGGGGGAGTGAGAAGAACTATTATCTAGATGTAATGACAGATTTTGTCAGGTGCTCACTGAAGTACATAAGTCCTGAAATTTGTACTTAATGCAATTGATGGTGAAATGGGATTTGAAGCAAGGAAGCAGGAACAAGTGCTAAATGGGATAAGCTCTTTGAATCAGTTAAATGCTGTTGTCCAAGAAGACTGGGGCCTGTTTTTTTTCAGGGTACAGGATTACAGTTTAGTAGTGTTTTTGTTGATTTGTTTTAATGAGACAGTTCACCCAGATTTCTAATTTACCTCTAGTGGTATCTAACCATGTAGATAATTAGCATTTTATCTCTTGAGGTTCTGAGATATCTGTCTCTGACGTTTGTTGTGCTACTCTCCAAACAAGGTTAAAATAGTTTTGTTTCTGGAGCTCACTGAGCTGAGAAAAAAACACTTAGCTTATCTGACCAAAAACAATACCCCGTCTACTCTGGAGGATCCACAGACCCCACTTCATAACTGGGTTGGAGTCAGCTTTCTGCAGTAATTTGATTTCCTAAATGTCATATATACAAGAAACCTGGTTTCTGTAATCGGGGAAGGGGATTTGGGAAACCAGGTTACCCCAGCTTATTCTCACCCAGAGAAAACAAATTTCTTAGCCACATATACACGTAACCAGGTTTCAAATCAGTTTTTACATGTGAGCGTGTGCCTTACAAAGACTGCAAGCAAAAAAGGAACACTGTGATGAAAGGAAAGAACTGAAACTTACACTAAGTAATCAGCCAGTTTTCACAGCTGGGCATTTTTATTTATGACATTCAGACACATTTGTGCTCAAAATTGTGCACTCTAACTACAGATCCTGTGCTCTCATGGCATGTCAGCTCAAATGCTTTCACACACACACACACACACACACACACACACACACACACACACACACACACACACACAACTCAAACAGCATCTTGTATTATTAAAATACAGAAATAAGTAAGCCTTAGTTCCAAAATAAGGTTGTGGGGAGATTTGATCACTTACCTGCTGCATGTACACACAGATTTTACAGTAACCAGGTTGCTACAGTCTGATTTCATGTTTAACTTCCTTTCTCTTATTAAACAGGTTTCTTGTGTGCATGTAGGTGTACTAAATGTCTTAATAATCCACAGACCTAACTGAGAACAGCTTGCCCCGGAACAACAGAAACAGTCTCTATGTGTCTTTGTTAGCACTTAACATGTTAACATGTCTGATAAATTGTAACAACACATAAACATTAAAACAACTATTACTATAAAGAGTGCATTTCAGACTGGGACATGTAAGTCACGCAGACAGATTAAGTCTATAACTCAGAGTAACATGTATTCTTGCTGGTGCATTTTCTAATGATGCACAACAGTGGAGCTTATCTTGAAGTAAAGTTGGTGTTTTCTTTTAATCACACTCTCAGGCTTTCAGTCACTCCCTTTCCCCGCCCCATATTCTCTCTCTCCTCCTCTTTATTTCTGCCACTCACACCCCCACACAAAGACACACACACACCCCCCCACACACACACACGCATGTTTACTTTGCTCCAGTCGTGTACTCTGAACGCCACATTAACTCCATTTTGTCACTCATCACCGAGTAGTGTTAACGCAGTGACCTTTCATCATGCAGACTGACATATTATAATATACTTCACACACCATGGCTTCGAGCTACAGCCCATTAGAAAGTCGTCTCGCGGCCTTTATGTCATTACGGTGTAATACAGTCACTTACTGGAACTGATTCACATATGCAATATGCTTGATCTAGCTTAGCATCAGGTGATGTGAGAACACAAAATGCCATGTGAACAAGGCATAATAAATAAGCATGGCAATAAATCGTGGTCATGAAGCTTTCTCATCTCCCCAACAATCCCATGATTGTATGATTGTTGAGTGAGTCATATGAAGGTTAAAATACTGTGCAATGACAATATAGCATTATGCATTCAATTTGTTCAATTAGCTTGAATGAACTTGCTGATGTGAGGCATCAATATGTGTTCCCTGTAAATAAATACCTGTAGGAAGCCCCTATCTTCCCCTGCATGGTGTTCCTGCTCTACCTGGTAGAGATATGTGGTGCGCACGTTACTTTTTTGATCAGTCATGTCATTAAGTCTTTAAATATATTCCAGACCAACATCACTGTGTGTTGCACTCCTTTAGAATCAGCTTGCATGTGGCATTTGCTTTTAGATGTGTATTATGTTTATTTTGTTTTATTTTTTAGATATGCTAGTATTAGTTAACCACTTTCACGACTGTATGGTCAGTTTGGTGTTAGTTTGTATAATCGACCGAAACAAATAAAACTAACTAACAATCTATTTTAATCAGGATATTTTAATAGATCTTAATTTGGAAGGACTACTTATCTAAGAATGCTTGTCTCAGTTGTAAATATATTCTTCTAAGGTTGGAGATCTGATCCATAAAAAAAACCTAGCCTTTACTTTCACAAAGATCTTATCAAACACTAGTCTCCGAGTCCGAAAGAGGTTTTAGAAAGGTCAGTGTTACCTAGTGCTAAAAACTACTTGGATGTTAACGTGAATGGAAAATGTTAAGTATGCTAACACAGTATTTACCTCTACTTCCATCTTGAATTGTAGGCTCAGACATTACAGCTAAATGCGCAATGATGTTTAATTCACTCAAAGAAAAAAATGCAATTATTATCCTTTTTTCTGCCTCTAAGACACACTGGTTTTATACGGATGATTTCTAATGAAGAGGTCTGAAATGAACTGATGGAGGAGACATGAGATCCAATTTGACCCCCTTTTAGAGAAAGATGAGGCACAAAAAAAGGGATTTTTCTTAAATGCTAACATCTGGACAGGCTGAGCACAGACATAATGGAGAACAGTTTTTAGGCCTTTGAGGTGCTAAAGACAAGGTCGACCCTTGAGATGCTCTTGAGTCCAGAGCTGGCTAAGCCTGGTTTTATTATGGATAGCACACACAAAAAGAATAGTGGGACCAGGAGTGGATTTACAGAGGCGCACACTCCTTAGTGAGGCAGATGTTTGTGCACAATAACATAAACCCACTGCTCCCATTTTGAGGAATGTACAAGGCTGAACACATGCATGCTTGCTAATTAATGTTTGGAATTAAAAGTTACACGGTATGTTGCTGCTGGCAACCACCACAACCACAGTCATTGCAGCATTCTCAATATTAGAATATTCAAATCCCGCCAGGGGAACTGTTTGATCTGTAAACATCATGATGGTCCAAAACAAGCATCTTTTTTTTAATGGTGGCCTGTGCAGTCTTCGGAAGACTAGCCACTGGTAAAAGAGTAACCTTGCCTAATTAAAAAACAAAAAGCAGAAAGGCTGTCCTTCTCAGAAAACAGAAAAAAGTCCCCACATTTTGTTGAAACTCGACTTAGCACCTTTGGCCCCAACAGGGAATATACATTAGCATAGTGGAGACTGGCCTGAAGCAGACCATGAACAACACACAACATGTCTTCCATTTAAAGTCCTGAACGTAATGCAGCTCATTTATCAGTAATGGTAAAAACAGACAAGCTCACTGAAGTCCTCCTAAAGTGTTCTGTAACAATATCACCTCAAACATAAATCAGGTGCTCTCAGCTCAACAATGCGAACCAAAACTGCTAGTTAAGTTTCCAAATTCAAATCACTCAGCACTCTAAGAGCAACGGGGGAGTTTTGGTGTTTCGTGAGCACCTTTTGCAGAGGCAGCGATATCCCCTCATAATTTAAAATCAACAGGCTTGGGGCTCTGCAGGCCAGACGTGGATTACGTAGTAAAACAAATGCTTTAGCCCCTGTCCGTGACTATCAAAACAGCCATTAGCATTTCCGCGACTGGTAATCGCTGGCGTTGAGAAAACAAGGAGGAAGCCCTCTCGGCTGGCTTCCCACACAATGCTACAAAGTGGGCTTAAGCACGCCTGCCACTCATGTTGGGAGATGTGTGCTAGCAGCTCGTGCACACTCACCTATAAACAACACACACACACTTACACACTTTTTTACATGCACACATATATACACACCCAACTTGCTGAAAACAACCCCCCCCCGCACATGGAGACATTTACGTGTAGACATTCACACACTTACATGCTGTGTCACCGGATTCTGTGCCCTCAGGCTAATGGTAGACTTGGTGGGTTCCCAGGGGCAGATCGTGTTGTGCAGTTTGAAACCAGTAAGAAAACAATTAAGTCATCAGCATTAGCTCTGTAGAAGAGGAAAGGGAAATTGCCAGTAATCATTTAAAGAGGGAAATAGGATTACAACCAGAACAATAGAACGTTCTAAGATATCAAATTATTACGTCTACTATAGATTCCACACGGGTAATAATGTCTCCAGTCTTTGAATGGTGAGTTGGCTCTGATGTGAGCATGAGCTTCAGCCACACAAATGCAAGGACAAGGGAAGAACTTTAGGGGTCGCAGTTGCGTGCTAATGTCTGGTGTTGACTTTCACTGACAGATGTACAGGAAGTGGCTGCATTTCTTTTCAATTCCTTTTATTAACATACCAACTACTTGGCATTCTACACCGTCAGATAAGTCAGTTTAAGTAAGCCGCATTAGGAACATACACGTGAGCAGAGGAGATTTAAAAATGTATTAATTTATTAAATAAAGTGGCTGCAATTTAAGTTAGAGTCTGTATGACAATTACTGGCATGGGGTGTGAGCTCTTAATAATGTAATATATATTGGTCCTCATGACTATATCCCTCCCCCCATTCAGCCATTATAAAAATTACACAACCCTCCCCAACCCTAAACCCTAAAATCCCTTTATGTCTTATTTAAATCCCTTAATGTCAATATCAGCGGTCATAAACACGCGCTGGGCACATTTTATCTATTACAAATGATTCAACTTTGTTAAGGTGGATGGTGGTAAAGTGTATTAATGTGTATTAGATAAATATATTTGTTTTTTTTGTGGATTGGCATTTAAGTTGAGTAATCAGCTTTTGAAGAGGCGGTGCTAAAACACACACCAGTGCACCCTGTCACTCACAAGTTCAGGTTGGGCTGCTAGTGCCCACCACCTACTCTTTGAACTGCTAATTGTTAATTACTTCAACATTTCTCAAACAGCTGAAAGGCTCAGAGACCATGTGTGATTGATTGTGCTGGGGTGCTGTGTGTGCTTTGATGTTGATTTATTTCCTGATATCCACAAAGCAGAGTCAAGAAAAGGCTAAGCCTGGTATCTCCAGATCGCTGTAGTGTATTCGAGTGAAGGCGATTTCCATATCAAAATAGTTCTTTAAAAATTGTGCCACGGATCAAGTCAGCCGCATCAGGGCTTGTTTCCTCTGCATTTGGGGTATTTCCCACATGCATGATGTTAGTTAATCGTGTGAATGCTGAGTATAAGTATTTCACTGGCTGTGTTTTAGAAACATGCATCTGAATATATTCTCATTTTGATATAAACTGTTATAAGTAATTCAAGGATCTTGCAACATTTCCAGAGCTTTTCTGGAAAAAGTAAATAGCAGCCTTATTGTAAAATAACTTGTGCAATGTTAAAATAAGTGAGTGGAATTATTCAGATTGTTTAAGTAACTTATTTACAATTCAATTAAATGACATAATAATATATTATTTGTAATATAATGTAACATACATATATGTATATAATATATGTATATGCCATAAAGAATTAAATATTTTTTAAAGGTTTTAGTGCATCTGCCAGTTTCTATATAAACATTTCACCCAATAACATAATGAGCAATTGTAACTCTATTGCTTAATAAACGTGCGTGTGTGTTTGTTTAGTAAGCATTTATTCAGTAGCCGGTTGTCTGTGCAAAATCAGGACATTGACGTTTGCTGGCACGGTTTTGACCCGAAGGAATATTGAATTCACAACAAGATCCATCAGTATTGTGGGTACTGTATGTAATGTTAGAAATGTTTGGATGAGATAGGAAATGGGAGAAGTTAGCACTGAGTGAAAGGAAGCTGGTTGGTTTTAATGTTTTAATTAACATAAATCACATTTGAAGGTGTTTTTCCAATTTATTCATAGACAAATTTGACATGTGGTTGAATTTGTGTTAATTCTTGAGCCTGCAAGATCTTTAGATTGTAACAGTTCAGGGGTGATGGGACAGTTTTACTAGTCAAAGGCAGTCCTAGGACAGGGTTGTCTTGGCTTTGACCTATGATTTAAGATTTTTAACAGGAAGGCTTCGTTACAAACTGGAGGCGTGGAGAAGTGAGATAACATTCTGCGTACAGTTACTTCTTTATATAAAGTTACACATCAAGGAGTCCAACAGTCTTCAGTCCCCACCCCACTACACCTCCTTCATATGCATTTTTATTTTTCACCTATCCTGCTTTGTGTTAGCCATCCCATCATACCATGTGTTTCTACTAGACAGAGTGAACTACAGTGACTCTGATTTTGCAGCTACTGAGAAGAGTGTGTGTAAGTTGTGTATATTTGTATAAGCTTGATGTATAGCAAACTGTTTCTAATACGTGTGTCCTCTGAGTGGGCCTTGCCAAGCGCTCTGTGTTTACATGAATGCATCGGTGTGTGTGTGTATGTGTGTGTGTGTGTGTGTTGTTATGTGTGTGTGTTTACAGGAGATCAGCCATCTGTCCTCACCACAGTGGAACTGATAAAGCTGTCAGACCAGCCCCCTCTTCATCACCCCAATGTCACTAATTACAACCTGTGTGTGTGTGTGTGTGTGTGTGTGTGTGTGTGTGTCTCTGTGCACGTGTTGTGTGCATGTCTGTATCAGCTTTTTTGTGTTTTGGTTGTCAGCGTGATGTTATTATTAAGTATTTAGTATTACTAAAGTAGATTTAATTTTTGGAGAAACTAACATAGTTGTAAAAAAGGTCATCTTAGACATGTTACAGATATAGAACCATGCAAACTTTTGAATCTTCTTCATAGATTCTGTAATACTTTTCTTTCTTTCTGTAATTAATGCACCGACATCCCTTCAGCTCTGTGTGTGTGTGTGTGTGTGTGTGTGTGTGTGTGTGTGCGTGCGCGTGAGCTGACAGGTAAATGCGTCACAGATGGTGACATCACAGCAGGTGGTTGCTCTCCAAAGCTGGTAACATGGCGGGGGAGGCGGTGTCGATGAGGGAACGATGACAGGGCTGTCGCTACGGGAGACAGATATACCCTGACAACGTCCTGGATACGAACACACCCACTTCCTTCCCACCTCACACACACACACAAACACATATGCGCTCACTTACAGTACACACCTGAGTAGAAGGGAGAGTGACACTTTCACACTGCTTAACAGATCCAGTGATGCTTATGAGTGTGTTCAGCCATGATATCGTGACTTCAGGTGTAGTTGGAACTTTCGCGATTATTTTGTAGTTGACTTTTGGAATAAGATGACATGTTGAACTCACTGCCAGAAGCTTTGGCTTCTCATGGTTTTGTTGAAGAGATTTAGGCTAAGTCTGTGGTTCCTCTGGTTTTGGATCCCATCCACGATGAGCTTTTACTCAGAGATAGAAGACAACATTCTCAAACGGAGATACTAAGATCCAAAGTACAAATGTGCTCAAGCAAAGAAGATCTAAACTTCTGTGTATAGCACTTGGCTTTCCAATGGAAATGTAATCATTCAAATCATCTGTTGGAGCTTCACGGCTGAATTTGCTAATCTCTAATTGAAATGGTGAAATAGACACTTTTTGATTCCACCTACGTATTTTTCCACAGAAGAAACAAACAAAATCTTAGGATAGAACATTTTACAATGATCATATCTTATAAAGAGGCTTAGAAGAATATGGTGCAGATTTAGCATTGCACTTCCATAACATTGTCTGACACACGATGCACAAAAAAAAGGCGGATACCAGAGATATCATCTTTTTTTATTCCACACATTCTTCTTCTTTTTCAAAACCTGGTATCTACATTACCCACAATGCTACATGACTCAAGTGACATCACTTGAGGACATTTATCTCCCCATGCAAAAGACTTCATACAACTTTTTACATTCCATTCACTGGTGATATCTAACAGTTTAACAGAGGACAGCGTGGAAACATTGTGGAACACTATGCTTTGAAGTCTGTCCATAGATTAAGTCATCCAGGGTGCAAAAATTTACCAGTGAGACAAAATTATAATAAAGAAAAGATTAATCTAAAACCTGTCCATGTAAATGCCTTAGTAACAACACCATGTTTGTTAGTGCTATGTTGTGGTGTGTATCAGTATTTTTCTTATGGGCAGTGGGATAGCTTGTGAACTGTGGGTTTGTAGGTGTGTGTCCAGCTGTGTGTATGGCATATAGAACCTGCCTGTGTGTGTGTGTGTGTGTGTTTCTGTTTATCCTGCTGTCTGTGGACCAGTGGGAACCTGAGTGTGTGATAGTCTCCAAGGTCATTTCTCCTCCTCATGACCTCACTCTTTTCTCAGCCCGCTCTGCCACAATATGACTTCCTCCTCAGGCAACAAAGGGACTATTTTAGACTACAATGATCTTCCTCTGACAGAGACACAGGGGGACAGAGAGACGCAAAGTCAAACGAGCCAAAGTCTCATCAGGTTCACATGCCTCGCACCAATAACTGACTTTGCAAAGGTACACACACGTAGACGCACATACAAACCCACACCAACACGCACTTTCTCGTTCATGTAAACATGCACAAAGGTTAAACAATACGTTGTGGTAACCAAGATCAAAAATAGAGCAGGACTTGGAAAAAGTGACTCAAAGTTTTATGATCTACTGATTAAAATCATGTCTGAATTCCTACTGTTTTCCCTTTCATTTGACAAGGGATGTTTTTTATTTTTTACAGTGTACCACCAACTGCTCTGCATGCATGATGCTGAGTTCCAAGAATTGAGTGCTGTGAAAAGTTACATGAAATCTCCTCTGTGCCATAGAGCTCCATTTTTGACCAAAAAAATATGAGAATATGAGAAATTAGCCACACAATTGCACTGGGCGACACACACACACTGGCATTTATGAGAGCACACATGTATTAACCCACATCTCAAAATAGTGCCTTAAGGACAGGTACAAAACATTACAAGCTTGAGGCTTACCCAAACGGTAAAATGCCTTTGTCCTACAACTGACAGTGGGGTTTGGCTAAGAGATGTTAAAACACTCTGGTGTTGAGGGGAACTGTGAAGTTGGGTGATGATTCTCACGGTCAAAGTCATCAATGCAATGTTTCTGTTTCCCTTCAAAAAACATGCTAAAATGTCTAAATACATTTTTAAGATAATCCTTTGAGTAAGCAGTCATTGCTCCTCAGCTTACTTTGCTAACATTGTCTACATCTTCTGTGGGTGTTTCACAGTAAAGGTCACCGCAACACTTCCACTGTCTTCACACTAAAACACATTAATAATGGAACACATGCTGGAAGTGCTGTATTAGTATCAGCAGTACATGTATCTGTCAGTAACTGCAGCAAATGAACAGGACAAATACGCTTGTAAATAGCGTAATGTGAACACACTGCACCATGTATGTATACAGTATACAAGCATTGGTGTTTTACTCATGAACCACTGTACATCTAGAGTCAGATGCCCAGCTAAGCTAATTGTTTAGCCTTTTAAAAATGTAACTGTGCATTTTGTGACCCGTATTATAAGATTTAAGTCGTCAGTAGAACATGTGGGCAGGTGGTCTCCCACAGACAGGATAGGGACGTTGGGAAATGTTGAGAGATGGATTTACTGTTGTTTTTTGACCTTTTTGTGGGATTGTTGACAATTTGTGAAAATATTAAAATAATTCCTTATCCTTTAAATGTCTGATAACAGTGAACAGGAAAAACGTGCACTTTCTGATCTATATCACATGGATATTGGCTACAACATTGTATTAAAGCCATGTGTCCGTGAATAGTAATCTGACATTGAATCATTTGTGAGACAAATATCTTGCGCTCAGACCAGCTTGGCTGAGCAGCTTAGCAGGAGACAAAAGACTCAACAAAGGCAAGAGGCCCAGAAACCTGATGTATTTGTGGAGATGTCTCAGTTGAGATATGCACCATAAACACATCTTTTTCCAGACAAATATGTGATGTTTGTCGTTGCTACGCTGCATGTCGGATGTGTGTGTCTTGAGACTGCTGGCCCTGGGGCTCGCTGGCTGCTGAAGTGCCTTCTTTAGCTCCACCTGGGCTTTGAACCTGTAAACCTGCTGAGGCAAAGGTTAAAGCCCACAGGGCCCATTGCCACCCCCACACATCCGCATGGCCTGCTGCCAGCTCACCCTTTATCCTTATCCTGCACTGAGAGCTCCAGAGCTCCCCACTGCATCCCTGCTCCCTCTTAAATACACACAAGACTTTACTTGTTCATTAGAGAGACTGCTTCTTATTCTTGTGATTTCCTGAAACAGCTAGCGCAGTGTGAGGCAGAGGAAGCTTTTTTTTTGTTTTGCGATTTGTGTGTTTCCTCACACAAGTCTCACACAATGACAGCACACAGCTTTACAGACCTCTGGGTGTGTGAACATTGTGTGTCTCGTTTCTTGGGAAAGGGAGGGTCACACAAAGTCATTGCTGTGATCTAAGGACCTGTGATCCAATGAGCTAACAATGGGAATTAAAACAGTTTAGCCAGCTCCATATTCTGACATTACTGTGCTGGTGAATAAAAAACAATGGCAACAGGAAAAATAGCAAAATACTTCTCAAGCTTATGTGGTAATCCTGTACTTCATGTGAATCCATGTGAAGCTGTACAATGAGGTAAACAACAGCAGTGGGGTTGAATACAGTACACTGAGATTCCAGGATTTCCCAAGATTACTTGTTAAAATCAAGTCCCTTTTCCCAGGAAAATACCTGCTGGAACCCAGGAGTTTGGCATATATTGAACTATTGTATGCAGTGAAACAAAGATGCACTCTCAAATCCTCATTAATACTACCACGCTACATAATTATAGTTAAATGCAAAGGTCTGTTCATTTTCCTGCCACTGCACATTGCCATGCTCTCATATAATCACTGTTAGAGGAAGCAAAAACAGAGCATAACATGATTCTGTGTGGTAAGCATTGTGTTGTTTCCACAGAAAGTGTATATTCAAAACAATGTGTGGTTCTACTTAATATGACCTTATATCATATTATCTGCAGTTTCGTATTTGAAAGCAAACTTTATTCATGGTATGAAGTAACATTTTCCCAAGAAGGAATCATTTTCAAATAAACCCTAAACTGGAGCCTTGGTGAGTGTTTGTGCATTCAAAGAAAGCATTTCTCTTCAAGATTTAGTATCTTCTTGTCACAGTTGATCTGTGTGCCCAAAATGCAAATATTGTAGACAGCAGGTAAACCTGCAACATGCACACCAAGCATATGTTTCATGATGTTATCCAGTTGTGAGGTTCTGACTGTATGCCTGTTGGCCCATGCTATAGCTATCAAAACCCAATATGGAGCTTTATTTTCTCATGGTAAACCCACATCATTGCCTGTGAGGACATGCCAGGTTAAATTTCAGTTGAGGTGTACCGCCAAGCATCACTGAAGCCCTGAAATACTGCAAAAACAAGTCAAGCTAGACCTCAGCTTTCTGTAGCCGGGGATTTAGGTTAGTAGAAAGTGCAGACACACACGCGCACACACACACACACACACACACACACAGAGGCCTGGAAATATTTCTTTGGCCTTTGACTAAATAATCAAAAAAAAAAAAGAAGGGTTATAAATTAAACAACTGTTGTATGTAAATCTCTGCAATGAACGTAAGGGGGGGTTGACTTCTTTCTCAGGTCTTAGTAGAGGTGAGGAGGGGGGTCAATTTTCCCACCATGCACTTCTCTGCATGGGGTTCAGAGAAGAGGAAACGCAGGACTGGGCGTTGCTCCTCAGTGCAGGGATGGACATGTTATTTGTATTCTTTTTCCCAGAGGCTGCTATATTTATGTCTATTGTTTTGGACAGGGAGCTCCCCATGTCCCTACGCGTGTGTGTGTGTGTGTGTGTGTCCACTGTCTGTGTGCGTCGCCAGCTGGCCACAGTCCAGTAATTGAAATAACATGTTGACCAAAGGATGACCGGAGCAGCCGAAGATGACAACAGCGACTTTCTTGCTCTGTCTTTTGTTGTCTTGCGAGTGAGACAGTGAGATTCCCACCGTAGGTCACTAAAAAGAGTCATAAACAAAAGCTGACAGGCAACACGACAATGGCTGGGAAGATGCATGTAGAAGTTTGCTCATGTGTGCGTGCGTGTGACTTTGTAACTTCACTGTGCAATAATCAATATCACTGTGCAATAACAATATCCACAATAATGTAAATTCACTGGGTTTTTTGTATATATATTTACTTTTTTAATTATTTTTTATTCCTTATTGTTAAAAAGCTCTTTTGCATGCTATATTTTAATATTTTATATCTACTCCTTTGCTACTGTAGCCCTGCAATATCCCCATTAAGGGACTAATAAAGGTTTATCTTATCTTATCTTCTGTATAAAAATGAATATTTGAACAAATGCCATGTGTTGATTTGTTAGGAAGTCATGCTGTAGCTCATGTATCTGAGCACAGGTTGCATTTTAAAACCACACGTGCCAATGTAAGTGTCAAATAAACACATCCTCATTTGTTAGTGCACACCTGATATGTCATCAATAGATTGGTGCTGAATCTCCACTGTATGTTCTTGTTCATGTGTGCATGTGTGTTGAAATATAATCCCAGCAGTCAGGAGGGTGACTGCAGTCTGACATGGGACTGATGCTGTGATAAAAACAGGTTTCTTAGTTTACTGTGAGCAGCACAGGTAAATAAAACTCACAGGGATGGAGTAGGCATAAAGAAAGGAAGAGAAGAAAAGGAGGTGAGGAAAGAGGAAGCATATGAGAATGGAGGGGTTACACCAGCAAAAGAAGAAGGGAAGCTTTTCTGGGAATGCAGATGCTGAGAAATAAGAGAAAGAGAGTTTGGCTACACAAGGAGCTGAAAGAGGATGGGGAAAGAAAACTATGAGAGGAAAAAAACAGAGAGATGGAGAGCTAGATAAATAGATAAGATGAACTATGGGAGGAAAAGAAGAAGGCCTTTGACCTGCCACAATGATACAATGTGAGAGAAAGAGAATGTACACAATAAAGAGGGCAGGAGGATGATGATGTCTGAGATGTGAAAACTAACAGCTGATCATGTAATAGCTGCTGCGTGATGAATTACCTGGCAGGACGAAAGGATGAAAGTTACTCTTTGTAATCTAATCTGTAATGCAGGACTCAAAGTCTAGACTGTCTTATAAATACAACAGGTTATGAAATGTAACGTTCTCTGTGTTGAAATATATGCATACAATATTGATCAATACATTGTTAGTGATGTTGAATACACACTGTAGCTGGAGATGATTCACAGCGATCCTCCAGATGAATGTGGTTTTGATGTGGTTTATTTCCCTATCATTAGAGAGAGTGCTGTGTTGTTTACACTGGTGACTTGTATCGCAAATACAGAATGTGTCTCATTTTCTTCTAGTACACAACTTCTAGAACTAGTGTAAATGTAGCTGTAAGAACAAGTCTGAGTCAGAAATAAATATTGACTAACTGTCTGAGCAGTGTCTGTCGCAGTTTTGTTTTTGGCCAAATCAAAAGAGATGTGATGTTTATTAATTGCAACAGCACGTTGCCTACCTGTAAACATGACATTCCGTCAGCAATGATGTGAAGACGTTGTTATCAAAATTTACAAAGAAAAGAAAAGTTGACCAAGAAAACTGAGTATTCAGAGAGGAGTGGACAGACAAATATGTGTTCATTTTGTCCCAAGCCAGCACAAAGCCCATGTGTTTGATTTGCACAGAAACAGTCGGGAGTGGTAATTCGACTATCTTGACCGTCTTGAACTTGAATGTCTGTTTCTTTAAAGATATAAGTGAGTTCATGTTAAATTTGTTTTGTTTTTGCCAATCATTCCAGACCTCTGACCTTGAATGAAAAGCACATGTGGACATTTGACTACTAAGTTTGAGAACCCCAGGTGTAATTTCATAAATGAATATCTCAAGTTAATATGGCTAATATACAGTAGTAATTATATAAAATAATTTCTTATATTTTGACTTATATTGTATATTGCAATAACAATCATTTTTTATTTTATATCACAATATTTATTTAAACTTTTTTTGTGAAATGGCAAATAACAGTCAGAGCGTAATACGTTGGGTAACTTGACAAGCTTGACGTGACGGGGCAAAACATGCATTCAGTATGAATGTGAACTGAAACTGATGTGACCCAGCTTCTGTAGTTTTTATTATGTGGGGTGTGTGTATAGAGAAGGTGCCATTAATGTCTAAAAAAAGTCTGCAGGGCAGCCATCTGGGCTGTGCTTTGTTAGAAGGTATTAGCGTGAGCGCTTCATGAAATTCCTCCATTGTAAATGGTTTATCCAGTGCTTTATCTTGGTCCTCTGTTAATGTGGGCAAGTCAATATTTTGAAGGAAGTTATATAATTGAGGTCTGGTTTGCTGTCTGATATGATGTCTTATGTCTTCTGGTGAGATAAGGGTCTTCCCCACTAACCTTTATAGCTGGAGTGATGTTTTTTGATTTGAAAGCTAGTTCCCTGATTTATAATAATATTCAAAGTGGTTCTGTCTTAATTGTTAGATTCAAAACTGTTTTTTTTTTTTTTTTTGTCATGTCAGACATGTAATTTATCTTATATTAAGTTTATTGATATTTCCTTCTGTTGGAGTATTTTCTTATTCTTTATTTTTAGTTCTAGAATTTGAATGTTGTCTCTTTTTTTCTTCTGGCAGCATGAATACAAGATTATTTCCCCTCCTATTACTGTTTTTGCCAGTAATGTTGTTGAGAGTCATTTATGTCCATGAAGGATGCCCACTCTCCTTAACAACCTGACATTGGTCCTCAAGCAGCGAAACATTGAAGCAATGTTGTTGACTGTGGAGATCTTATTGCAGGGACAGGTTTCTGGTATGTCTTGTATTGTCCACTTACTACTGAGAAAGAAATATAGATGAGAGAATTCTTTTGCTGTTGGATTATTTAGTTGCCAACTGTCGTCAAGTCCAAACTCCTCCATATAATGTTTTATTGTCTCGGTGGATTGCACAGTTTTGTTGTTTTGTCGTTGTTGTTTCATGATGGGGTAGAGAACTTTACGTCATTCACTTATTTCACATGGGAATTGCTTATTCAGTCCATATTTAGTGCCTTTCAGCTCCTTTCCTATACTCCTAATCAGTTCCTTGTGTTTGAAATGTTTCAGTTTGGCGATGATGGGTCGCTGTGATTTGTTAGAGCAAGAACATGGTGGAAAGTGATCTGGTTTACAGTGTCCAGCGGGAGTTTGAGTTACATCTTTGATCTTTGGGTTATCAGATGAGTGTTTGAGACGATCAGATTGCCACGCATGCTTCTAGTTTGAATGCTCAACATGGTTTCTTTCAATGTTTCATTTTCTTTTATGACACAGCCCATTTTCTTTTCATTTGTTTTGACGATGGCTTGGAGGGAATTGTTAGACTGTTTCTGATGTAGCTGTGGGTGAATCCAAGGCTTGAGCAAAACTCTTTTATTTTATTGTGAAGTATTACCAGCAAATCAAGTTACTGATGAAAGTAAATATACTGACCTCGTAGATTGCTTGTGCCTGTGTTTTTTGTTGGTTATTTGTGTTGGGTGAGTCTTGCTGGGGCATACCAAGAGACGTATCCATTGTGCACTGACTGTAGTGGTGATCGATGTATGCTTCCAAGTCTGCTAATTCCTCCTGTGAAAATAGTCGAAATAATGGCAAATAATGACTGGGTGCCACCATGATGAATCTCACCTCCATGCCTAACATTTTGTGATACTCTATGTCCCTCACTTCAGATTGAAGCTGGTCTCTAGCATTTTATCAGATCTTATCACTCCAATCTCATTTTAGGGTGGTACTCCAGTGATTTTGTACTTGTACTTTAGTAAAGCTAGGGGACTTGCCGGAGACAAATTAAAAACAGATGCAGCAGAGGCGGGACTATCCTGACTCTTAATCCCTACATGATGATGATGCATTGTTACAGCATCCTTGCTTGGAAACGCCCACATCTTTTTTCCCCCTACTGACCTTTTCAGCACAAATTGACCAGCATATAAACAATGCAAGCTGCTGGTTGCCATCCATGTTTGTTTTGGTACAAGAACACACTCACAGATTTGTGAGGTTGTCTACCGGCAGAACTCCAGTCAAGTTAGTGGAAACAATCTTTATGTGTGTTTTTTCCCGTCTTTATAGGTTTGAGTTAGCCCTCAGGTATATGCTGTCTAAATTTAACACAGATGACATCCTCACGGTTATTTTCTTGACAGAGCTCCTCCAGAGCAACAGATGACATTATACAATGGATTTTACAGGCTGAGTAGTGATGCTCATGATAAGTAAACTGATCTTCAAATGTAATTGGAGTGCCCCTTTACAATCTGGTTCATTACAAGTGAAAATCTGGACACAGAGCTTTTTGTCATTTTGACAAGTTATTTCACTAGAGGCTGGTTGTTACAGCATATTTATTAAGGATTTTTAGTGCAGATGAGCCACTATTTGATTATTTTTTTTCGTGGTCACAGTTTACCACTATGTGTTCCCTGTGTCCTTGTGTTGGTTAAATCTCCACTGCCTTCCTTTCTGGTGTTTTTTTCCAGCTCTGACTCATTAGTGTACACTTGTCTGCTGTCCACATTAACCTCCTGTCTGCTCTTTGTCCGCAATATGGTAATGATACATAAGAAACAAACTCGATTGGTGGTACAATGTTTTAATCTGTATTTTGTTATTATTATTATTATTTTAATTAAAATTATGATGATGTCAACATCTCTCTGTTACTCAAGTGAATTGAAACACATTTCCTGTTATTAGAAAAAAGTTAATAAGGAAGTAGTTTACACCTAATATAGCACGTGTCATACTTTCACACCCTTCTTTGCGTGCTGCAGCCCTTTAAAATTTAGATTCATGCTCAGATAGAAAAAAAAATCCCTGACACAGATGATAGCAGTTACACATATCGGGCACTTTGCCAAAACATTCAAACAGCATCTTTAAATAGTATCAATGATGGGAAAACATTGTACGACTGCTGAATATATCTTCTACATGTAGAACTTTAAAAAAAAAGAAAAAACAGCAGAAAAAAACTTGCATCACCCACAAAGAATCAGCAGAATGCTGGAATAGAAAATAACGTCTTCTTACTGTGGTTTGTGCATATTTTCCAGTTTGTTTCAAAGATGCTGTACTACCATTTTGGGGAAACATATACTTACTACTATTAACCTGCAGAGATACTGAATGATGAAATTTAGAGAAACTTTAAGGTGTTCCATAGTCTCAACTGAAAACTGGAGGATGCAAGTTAGTCATTTTGTTAAGCAGGGTTTTAAATTACTCATTAGACTCTTACAATGTGTCATAATTTCTTTGATTATTATAATTGTTCACTAAAGATCAATGACACATTTCACAGTAGTGGAGCTAAATGCCGCTCAATAATGTAAAGCAAAGTAAACACATGAAGCCATGGACTATCGTTATGCACAGAAAATCAAACACAAGATAAGATTGAGAAGAGAAGGTGAGCAGTGGGCAGGACATGATGCTAGCTGCTATAATTAGCCTTCAGCTGTAACTATGACAGCTGACAAGGAAATGCCATCAGACTGCTATAAAACGGACATGGAGGAAGGTAGGAACTGGCCAAACAAGGCCAAAGGTTTTGTCCATTGGAATCACTGACAAGCTTCACTTTATGGAAACAGGGACTGGAATGGAAGGTGGATATACTGTGTCACCTTGAGTTAATTTTATTTGTAGGCTCACTTTAATAATATGAATAGCACAAAAAAGAGTTTCTATATTTCTTTTGAAAGGAAATCTGGCAGCTTGGGTAAATGGTTGATATTCTATAAATATGTATATACTGTTAAAAAATAAATTCATTTGTCAATTAACAAATTATTTAAAGTTCCCTAGGTGCTTGGGTGAAAAGCATCTTTCAGACATGCATTTTATTATGTAAATGTACTGGCAATTTCACATGTTGGTCTCATGTTTAAATTAACTCTTGAGCCACAACAGGAATCTGAGTGGGTTGGATCTCATTTGTAAATAAATTCAAACACAGCTCAAGTCTGAATGCCATCACATTAATGCCACGCACATCACAAGGTTTAAAGCCAATAAAATGGAAAAGAAAAAGCACTTTCCAAGTTCATATACTGCGCCCCTGCCTTGATTGTTGGTCTGGCTGTTTCTTGGTATATGTCAAATTCACTAGCAAGGACCACACCATAAACAAGATACGTTTGAAAGATTATTTTGAACAAAGGTACAAGCTGAATGTTTAAATTGTAATGATTCCGTGGTGTGGGGAAGCTTCTGTGGGGAATCCGCCATGGCACCTGGGTGCGATAAACCCCCTTCAGGACGCTACTGAGAGAATAGAGAAGAAAAGAGAGAAAAATAGGAAAAAAAACAATAACAGAAGGGGTGGGGGGGCTTTTCTGAAGCCTGAAACCAGAGCCTAGAGGAGCTGCTGAAGTAGAGGTTTCCTCACAGTTAATTACAATATGCTGGACGGTTATTATGACATTTTTGCCCAGTGACTTCAAATAAATACTGCCTACTCCACGGTGTGAAGTGATCATGAAGTGAGGGAAGGGATGTGTGGGTCAGGGGGCACTGCCTGAAACTGATTAGTCTTTTTTATATTAATTTTATGTAGACAGGTCCCAACCAGTTGACCAGTTGTCAGCATCGGCCTCGCGGGTTCAGGGCTGGTTTAAAAAAGTAGATTGCGTGTTGAGCCATTTTGAACCCATACTTTTTTATACATTTGTTAAGAAATATCAATATGAACACCGGCATTGATGTGTTTCTTCACAGTAAAGTCATATCATTTAGTTTACAGCAAAAAATGCACTCTTGAATCGTTATGTTGTTTATGCTTCTTCTGTGGCTATGTCAGATTTTTCTCATCACTTCACACCAGTCAAGTAGGTTGCTTTCTTTCCACCTTTCAGTCTTACAATGCTAACTGTGCTGTGCCAGGTTATTGACACACAAATTATAAGAATTGCTACGCATGCTTGACAAAATATTTACTTGTTGTCAAAGGAATCTTGGCTATAGGTAAAGAAAACAAGTCTCATGCAGACTATATACCTGCAGATACATTGAGTTTATACATTCTACATGTGAGAGAATGTAGTACAGATCGTGTGGGCATGAATCTGAACAATAGCACTCTCTTCTATGTAAGCACAGCAATCCTTTAGACCGTGCTGTGCCCCAAAAGGGACACAGACAGCAGGGCGGACAGCGCATACAATGTATGATTTAAGCTTTGGTTTCTCATCTAATTGCAGATATAAAATCCACGAGGGCTATACTAATTGCCTAAAATGCAAATGTGCATTTGTAAGCAATTCTTGGTGGTTGAAAACATGGCCACCCACAGTGATGAAGACCCAACACAGATGTGAGCTGCAAGCCCTCACTGTTAATTGTTATCTCAGGACCTTCCCGTGTTGTGACAGTGGACAGTGTCTGTCTCCATAACCTCTGCAGGTATGAGACATGCCACTGCACCCGGAGCAGGGCTGTATTCACAGAGAGGTCAAAGCACTCTTGTTTATCTAGTAAATTTGGCTGGGTAATTGTTTCTGAGGAGGTTGTTGTCAGGTCGTGATAACAGTTTTTTGGAGGAAACAACAGCTGCTGATGAAGAGATGGCACAAAGTAGTTCAGCTTCAGGAGGAACAAGGTCAGACGCATACATGCAAACAAACCTTGTCTCGTGCTGGCTAATTGTTAAACCAGAGGTCATACTAGCTTGCACGAGTGTAGCCTCTATTTTCTTCTTGTGTGTGTGTGTGTGTGTGCATGCACGGATCAGGATTGTGTCATGATGAATGCTCCCTTCATCCTGATCAGTCTTCCCCTCTGGACAGCAGATTGATCCCGCTCTCTATTGATCGCAGCTCCTTCACGTCTGCTTGTCCTCCTTTATCCACAAATCCCTCCTTCTTGCATCATCCGTCACCTGTTCTCACTTTCCCACTCTCCAAATTTCTATTTTCTGTCAAATTTCTGTCTCTCTTTATCTTCTCATTCTCATTTCCTGCTTTGGCTTTTGGCTTTTTTACCCACTTACCCCCCCCCCCCCTTCCTATTTCTTTTTCTTTGTCTCACTTGATCATTTTCTCACTTTCTCTGAGTATCTGCCCACCTTAGTTTTCTCAGTGCAAGCCAAAGTCAGAGAGTTGATGATCTTGCAGGAAAACTCTATCGCCAACACTGAGGAAGTCAATAATGTGACTTAATGCCAGTTAATGTCAGTGAACGCAGCTTCACTGCCTGATGCTTAAGAGCAAGATTCCAACTTCATTTGAGGTTACCCACTTTTACTATCTCATCAGATTCCTATAATGACTTAGTCTAATGTGAATTACATTATGAAACATCAGCTGCAGGATTACACCATGAGGTTTAAATGCAGAAGTTCCTAATGTTTTGCAGTCTTGGTCTGTCCTACGGTTGACAATCCATCATTGAGGATGTTGTCAAGAGTGAGTGATCATCAGCTGCATGGCAATAAAAACTGGGGGCAATCCAGCTGATAAGTTAAGTGAAGGACCAGGCAAGCTGCTTTAAATTTTCATTTTTTATCTGCATTACAGAGTTTGGGCTTTCACAATCACTTGCCAAAAACTTAGGTTTACAGGTTGAAATAAACATGTTTTGACAACAGCATTGTGCAGTAAAACAGGAAATTGTACAGAGATACTCTTATCAATTTGTGCTACGAGCTACAGTGATCAGACCTTGTAACTCTGAGGATGCAGTGGTGGACACCATAAGAAACTAGCATGTCAAGATCACCAAAGATTTATGAAACTGTATTTGACCCTGGCAAGCAAATCAACTCATTTGCAGTGATTCTAGGGGGGCTCTTCATCTAACAGCTAACTGGCTGCTTCTCCTTTTACTTTACTCCCTGAAATATTTAAAACTGATCTGGTGACCCAGTTGTGTAGACTTGATTTTTATGGAACAAATTTTACCTCGGTGCAAATCATTGCATTTTTTGCATTTTCATCGAATTATTTGCTATCAAAAAAATTGTAATGCGAAGCAGCAGCAGGAAACAATCGGTTTGCCTTAGCAGTAACTGAACACCACCAATACAGCTTTGATATGTTGTAAGAAAGAAACCAGTAAACAGTGAGGCTGATATCTGGTAGACAAAAGTATGAACAGGAAAGTAGATGGAAACTAAACTCCAAATCACAGCCTTTGTGCAACATGGTCTATGAAAAAACACAGCAACAGAATTATGGTATGTGCCTCAGTCTAGCTATATGATTTTGACCTTTTCACTAAGGTCTTTGCTTAAACCTGCTAGCCACAAGGCTAGATTAATGTTTATATATTCTGTGATGAAATCTGATTCTCAGTTCTTCAGCATGACTTCTTAAAAAGACATCAGACAATGTGATCTCTCTTTAAACTTTCAACACAGAACACAGTGTGTACATCCATCAGATCCTTTAAGCATTTAATTTGACAGGACAGAGGACAAGACAGGAGGAGAGAATCAGTAATGAAGTACTTCCTGTACAGTTGAAATAGAGTTCATTTGTGTTGGATGACAAAAGTTTGTGTATGATGCCCTTCATTTCCCATTGAAACAAAAACACAGTATTATGCCTGGAGAGGGCAGAACTGGCAGTACTGTCAAATGTTAGCGTCACTCTCTGGAGGCAGGTTGCTGAGGTTAACTAACATGCAGAGTGGGCAGTGCCAGCTGGTGAAGGATTGAAGGATTATGCATTTGCACCGGGGTGCTGGATCTACCATAACACCCCACAGCCCAAATCATAGTCACCTCCTGTTGTGGCAGAACATGTCAGCCGGTATATTTAGATTGCTCCTTTCACTAATGACTGGGAGTAGAGGTGAGGAGGAGTGAAAGTGAGTTGAGATACAATACACACATTCATTCTCTGCAAGTGTGAGTGTGACTGACAGCAACAGATGGGACAGAGTGATGAGTGCGCGGTCTCCACTGACCCCACTGGTGGTCACCAGTCACCAGCGGACACAATTACTTACTTGAAGCAGTTCAAACTAAAGGCAAAACTTTTTACACATTGCCTGCAGCCACTTGATTGTCTCCCCACTCATTAGTAAAAGGTGATGTAAATATATCAGGCGACAAGTTATGGTTCAGTAAGAGGTGACTTGTGAATAAGGCTGTTATGTCAGGTTCTGTTCCTCTTTGAATATGCATGATCCCTTGGCCAGATGGCACTGCAGGGTATTCAGTGCTGTGGTGTGTGACGACAATGCATGTTTCTAATGATGGATAATGCTAATAATGTGACATCTCCTCTGCATTGCTAATTAGAGTGCCACATTTTAGCATTTCCCAATAATGGACTGTGACTGTGAACATGGCAGCAGGTAAGAACAGTTGGGGTCTAATTGAGTCACATTATGTAATGTTAAGCTTTTCTTTATCAGCACTTTGAGTTGAGTCACAAATATCGACAAATAATGAACAAGGATCAGTGACTGCACGTGCATGACTCCAAACAAGGTGCTTCACTAACAGAAAAGCAGAACAGCACAAGCCTTAAGCAGCTATGTTAACTAATTTACAGCCAGCCAATGACTATTGACTGATTGTATTGTAAGGGCTTCGACTGTAAAATATAGAAACATATCTTGCCTTCAATCACTGATTGTATAGTAGGGAATAACTTATAATAACGGGCTCATTTACAGACAAGAGCTCACCTTTAAGACTTGCCCGGCTTTGAGAATTTTCTCTGTGGTGCAATCTCTGAGCTCTGTTTCGGCATGGGGAGTTGTTACTATTTTGCCATTTTTCATAAGTAAGCTAGCTTAACCCCCATAAATTATCTTCTATACATCTGACTTCATGAGCCCTGTTGCTGTTGTTGCACTCCACTGGTGACCTCTGAGCAAATACTTCATTTTATTCATACATTTTATTAATGTATCCATCTTTAAAAAGGGAGACACAGGCCTTGTTATTTCTGTACGTGGACTTACAACAACCAACACAGCTGTGCCGACCTCATCTAGGCTTATCACCACTGTTCTGTCTCTGGCACAGAAAGACAATGCCCCCATTTGAGTCCTGCCTCAAATCATTTCCCAACAGTGAAAACAGTTGTCAATGAGCATGACTCTAAACCTGGTTCAATCATCATGCTTGCATGTATGTTAAAGTCAGAGGTGTGGACAGCAATCCAGAGGTCTGAACTCTCTAACTATAGTCATATATTTGCGATCCCACAGTACGACCTGACTGAAGGCAGTGAATGTGGAGGGTGAGAAACTGAGAAAACTGCTGTGATCTGTGAAAATATTTTGCACTAAAGCATTTTTAAGGGAAAACATTGACACAGGAGCTGGTTCTAAATTGATATTGATTCTCTGACCTCATGCTGACTACATTAGGCTATCAAAAATTCTGTTTTCCACTTCAACTTAAAGTCATTGCCTTTTACCTTTGCAGGGCAGAGACTGTCTCTTTATATCCTGACTCACCTCATCCTCTGCTTGGAAGGCAGGAGATGAAGCCAGACCAGTCGTCGTAAGCACATTTGCAACAGCCGCTGTTATCAGGCAGTCCTGTCAGAGTGTTAATGAAATAGTGCTTGTTAACTCTAATTTAACACCTGCAGAATGTGCCAGCTGGGGCAGATAGGGCCTTATCTGCTGGGAGATGTGGGAATGCTGGGTGGTGACATTCCCCAGAGGCTGGGCAGTTAACCTGGGACATGTAAGAGGATAAAGGGTCAACAGAAGGCCACACACTGTACGCAACAGGAATGCATGCAGGTTGTCTTACAGAAGGAAAGGGCTACAACTTGGGGGGGCCCAGTGAGCAAAACAGAGGAAGAGTAGGAATCATATGCTCAGAGTGCAGTGGTGAGAAGTTGACAGGAAAGACGGCAGAGCAGCAGCTATCTTCACTTTTGTAAATAAAAGAACTTCTTGGTGACTTGCTGATTACAAGGCATGGTAGTCAGACAGGAGGGAAATGAGAGACAGAGACAGCTGGCCGATGCCTGGCATGCTGTTACCACCTAGCAAGAGGCTATCTCAGGGCACAGAGAAAAGAGAGCGACACACAGTCACACTCCCTCCAGATGGTGAAAGTGTATTTACAGTACAGCCGCCTGGCATTCAATGTGTCTTGAGGCTTGGCTCGTTAATTAGATAACTTTGAGTTTGTGTTTGGCAAGAGTATACAATGGCATTTTTGATCGAAGGCATGCACTTATATTTGATTAGGTCTTAAAATGATAAATGGCCAAATTTGTTGTGGTGACAATTGGCATTTTTCAGCATTATGTCTTTGTGGAGGATAACTGAAGGACTATCAGTATGTGGCATACATGAGAAGATTGAGCTTGTATACTATGTGGAGTTTAGTTGGAGGTTTGGGGATGACTAATTTGTGTGCATGTGTGTTTTTGAGTGCTTGAATGTGGTGGGCTGACAGCGCCAAACAGCCCGGCGTCACCTTGGTCATTTCACTGGGTGTCAGAAGGCCACTGGGCGTACCCAAATGAGGCTTACACATTGAAGGAGCCTGTGTCACGCCACTCATCCTGCTCAATACAGCTGTCAGTCACAACAGCCCCACTTAAAATAAAAGGCAAGAGGGAGGGGAGGGGTTCTGGTGTATTTATGTGTATGTGTGCTGGGAGAAGGGAGTGTGATGTGAGGTCTTTGGGAAACACTGACTAATCAAATTCCAGCGCCAAGCGCTGGGATCTGGGACCCTGTCCTGTTGGGGGTTCCAAAATATGTTAGGGAAGGCAGGGGACTTCTGGGGACTCAAGGGAAAGGAATGGTGAGTGTGTGAGAAAGGGTTGTGTGATGTGAGGTCTGAGGCACAAGAATTGATTAATCAGTGATTCCCAGTCTCTATGGCCTAGAGTTCCTTTCTGTAGGAGTTTAAAATGTCAAGGATACAGGCATTTCAGAAAGAACTAAAAATCCTGACAGCAATGGTTTAGATATCATTACTCAGCTTTTACTGAGCTTGAACAACAAACGATCAATCTCAGTAGTTTCAAAGGTGTCTCAAGCTCCTTCCAGAAATGGATTACTTTGCTTTTTGCATTGCAAGCAGCTTGTTATGACCCATATTTATTTTTATTGTTAGGCGGGAACATATAAAGGACGCCAAAGTCAGAGTAGGGAGGATGCCGAGGTGGATGGAAGACTCAAAAACACAGGACTTTCTCCCAGGAAACCTCTGTTCATTCGTACACAAGTTTATTTACATACATAAGTTCAATTATGTAGCAAACATAGTTTTTTTTTAACCCAAACCATGCTCTTTTTATAAATCTAACCAAACTGTGACTGTTTCACAACGTTAATCATGTGGTTGTTTTTACCATGCCAACGAAGGTCCAGTACGCCTATGTATGACGTATGTCGTTTTGGTAGTCATTGATAAATGACCTATTCTGTCATTTAGGTTGGAGGACTTGTTGGTTTTTTAACATTCAGAAATGGGTGTGTGAATGAATAGCTTTATTCAGACAGCGTTACAGAAACAGCCGTAATGCTCACACAATATGTGGCCTCTGGTGCATGAGAGGGAGCAGCGTTACTGCTGAGTTGGAAAGTGATATGATGATATGAAGGACGGGAGATGTTGAAATGACCATGGGCACCACTGATTGTCACCCTCTCTTCTCACAAGTGAATCCCCTGATCAGTTCTCATCAATCACATTTTGCTGCTATTTTCTAACATCTAACAGAGCACGAGATGTCAAGAAATGATAATTAAGTGATCAATTTATTTCACCGCTCTTAAGAAGGATGTGCATGTAATCCATCTTTTAAAATTACTGAGTCCGACCTATAAAGTAAGAAGTGACCCTGACAAAAAGTAGTAGCAAAGTGTATACGTTTTAACCAAATTCCCAGAAATTTGTGAAAAAATAAAAAAATAAATGTGCGTTTCCATCCACATTCATATGATTATTAGGAGTTGTATGCATCTATACAAACAGTTTGTGGCACTAATTGTCCAATCAAAGCCATTAAGCCATTGCAAAAGAAGAGGGCACACTGAGATGATGTAATTTAAAGAGCTCCAGTCAAACCTCAAGGAATGGAAAACCATGTGGAAAATGTGATGGAATATGGCATTTCTGTTTGTTTCATGTATTCATTTGAGGAAGGTTACAGTCTCCTCATCGCTCCACACAGATCTGATGTTTTCTTCTTCTGCTATTTTTAGTCTGTTCGGTGGAATGATTTTCTTTGCTTAGTCTTTGTTAGCTTGTTGTATTTTCTTTTTATCAATGCACCCACCTTTCTACCTCAGCCATTTTTTATGTGCAAATTGCAAATGCACATAGAAAGAGGAGGATGGTAATGTACTTACTGTGTACTGAAAATCTTATAAATGTCAGTTTTGTAAACCTAAGGGAAAAGTGTGTGTAGGCCTGAGGGACATCCTCGTTGGATTTAAACATTGAGCAAAAGCTTCTGCTTGTCAGACTGTCTGCAGAGCAACTTTTCCGGTGCACCTGACCCTCAAGACGTTTATATGAGTGCACATGGACAACTTTGAAGTTTTGCAAACACAAGAATTAATTTACTGTGCCCAACATCAACTTCCGTCTTAAGCAATTCTCCAGGGTACAATTTTTTTTAACAGATCTTCACTTTTCCTTTCCTTCTCCAATTAACAATCTTTACAAGACCAGGATGGGCCACATATATGACTGGGGGTTTAGAAGGTTTTACACTGTGAGTCAAAGGTCAGCTAAGTTTAGTTGTGCCCTGGAGAGGGAGCGAGTGTTTCACCAGAGTTTGATAAAAGAAGCCACCTCTTGCAGGAGCAGCTAGCTCCATACTGAATGTCAATTAGGGTGGGGGGCATCCACCTCTATTGTCTGGATAAAGGAATGGGTTGTCTTTCATGTTCTGAAGCTAGCAACCCTCTGGGTCTCCTAGTATCAACCCTGCTGATCTCTCTCCTGCTGCAGGGACTTTGAAAATGAAAATGCTTTAACTGCATGCTACTGATATGATAATTAAAATCAAACTGAGATCTGTCTAAACAAAGGCTAGACAAGAAAATTTTGAGTTTCAGCTCCATTGTGCACTTTGATTGATCACAACACATAGCAGTGAATTTGCCTCCTTTAACTCAGCTTGCAGAGTGCTGACAGCTTGCAAAGCTCCAGTTGTCCCTGTTCTCCTGCACCTCTCCCATTTCTCCACCGATGTTTCCCAAACACACTGGGGTCACATACCTTTTAAATTATTCTTAACACTTTTGAGCCTGTTGGAGTACCAGATGAGTAGGGGTACTGCATTGGAACATGCTGTGTGATCACTGCAAACTGGCTAAATTATTTTCAATTGCTTTCCTGTGATTGTCTCAATGCTTGACTCTTGCATTGTCTTCTTTTTTCAGAAACCCCACCCATCTGGCACTCCAGACAGGTTAAAACAAACACCCAGAATGACGCAAACATTATTTGACCTAAGTTTGCCCCCACTTCTTTTTATATGCTTCTTCCTCCTTGTCTTTATTCTACCTCCACTAAATTAGTGAGTGCCACCCATTAACAAATCTTAGTTTGCCTTTAGATTTAGTTGAGATATTTTAGGAAGAGGTAAAGAAGAAATTACATCAAATCTTCTTTGACAGTAGCTATGCCTAGCATTTAGCTCAAAGTGCCAGTGTGCCTAAATAGAGCCTTACACACACTTTTTCACACAAAATTACAAATTTATGAATGCGATGCTAATAATACCCTATGGGTCTTTTCAAAGCAATCAATGATGGACAACAATGCCAGTCAGACACAACAAAGTACATGATTAATATGCGAGCATTCATCATCTGCTGTTGGTAGGCAGTTAATACTTTTGCTTTAAAATCTGTCAGAAAACCTTCCTTGATAAAGCCCAAATCATACTTTCTGCATCCACATGTCCATCAAGGTCTCATGGCATAAATGTCTTCAGGGTCCACGTGGCTGACATGGACCCTGGCTGACATGAATCCATTTTGGCCCATGTGAATCCAAAAATGTAAATGTCAATAAACATGTGTGAACAAGTCTGTGTATGTAGACACACAAAATACTATTAACTGAACAGTATATACGTTCACTGTCCACATCTGTTTTGTATTAGATTAGATTAGATTGACTGTAGTGTCCACCTTAGTGAAAATTTGTCTTTGGATTCTCCCAAGGTACGTCAATGTACATAACACAGTACACCCTTTAAAACATACAGAGTATACAGTACACAATTTACAATATTGCAAATGGGCAGGTAGCAGAAAAAAAATCTATTTTTGGTTTCTATGTACATATACTTGTACACAATAAAGTGACCTCTAAATATATGACATTTGTATCCAGTACATAGTGACAAGTTTAACACACAATGACTAATTTCATATTTTATGGTTACTTTAACAGCACATAGGATAGATTTGTATTAGTGACATTTACATATCTGAAAATAGGTGAAGGGCCACGAACAGGTCAAAATATCCAGTAGAAAAATGGGTTTGAGACCTGGCAGCTCAATTCACGTCTATATAGAGGTCAACCCAGTGACGGTGGGGTGTCCTCACCAAGTTAACCTGACTGTAAACAGGCTTCCTCCAGAGGACAAGGCCTCCATACATAGCAGGCAGGGCCTCCTACTGTTAGATGAGGGCCCTGTAGGAGCGCTCAGGGAGGCTACTGTTTCTGCCACTGTCAGTGAGATGGATGAGGGTGGAAACACAGGGAGGGGAGAGTCTATTTAGGCCAGGTGACATCTTAGACTGTTTGACACGTGAACACAAAATCTCACAACCCCCCTTCTTCACGTGCTCTGGCACAATGGACATATGGTCTCCCCAAACACTTAAACACATATGCAGAAGAAATTAGATCGCTACTGACAATGATGACCAAATTAGATGTGTCACGCTCTCCCATGTGAATGGAGAGTGCTTTGCATACACAAGTCTGCGAACACATGAATGCACACACACATACACACGTGTGCCGTACAAAGGTTGGAATTCTGCACAAAAGAGTAAAGGGATGACACCATACTGTGCCACAGACAGGCAATGATGGATATGATGGATCAATCACCCTCTCTGTTTAATCAGGACATCAGTCACTAAACTGGATGGGGGGTGATGGGTAAGTTGGCAGGGAGGGTGGGGGTGGAAGGAGAGGGTGGGGGAGAGCTGGAGGCTCTTTATGACCACATTAAACCCCTGATATGAATCTTTATGGGTTGATGGAATGATAATGCCGTATATTCAAATTGGCAATAAGCACACGCTGGTCTTGCAGAGAGCAGCCCTGTTAACATAAGGAGGTGTAAAAAAAAATTCTTGGGGATCACAGAGAAGGACAGCTAGTCCACCAGCTAATATCTAGCTGGTGTTTTTTAGTGTGTGTAATTAGAAAATCCACAATATTGGTCCAACAAATATAGTGAACTGACATAATGTGATGTGCTTTGCTATTTTAAGATAACATTTATGACTGCTGGCTTAAGAAAACAATCAAATCGATATACTAGCTGATTAACAGTAAGGGGTTTAACCTGCAGTTTAATCAATCCATCAGTGGCTTAATGAGTAATTAAACTGAAGCTCAACATTAGATAATTCAGTTTAACAATTTGCACAGCCAACCTACAGCTAATAGAACCAAAAAAAAAAGAGTCCTCATACAGCCGTTCAAGATTCAGAAACGGTCACATGCACATATAGGATGTGCAGTGAAACCGGAAATGGCAATGTCCACAGAGATAGCAACAATGTCTATATGTGCCTCCCACTTTTTAAGGTACCAAAAGTAATGGGACAAACTAAACAATCATAAATCAAACTTTCTCTTTTTAATACTTGGTTGCAAATCCTTTGCAGTCAATTACAGCCTGAAGTATGGAACGCATAGACATCACCAGACGCTGGGTTTCATCCCTGGTGATGCTCTGCCAGGCCTCTACTGCAGCTGTCTTCACTTCCTGCTTGTTCTTGGGGTATTTTCCCTTCAGTTTTGACTTCATCAAGTGAAATGCATGCTCAATCGGATTCAGGTCAGGTGATTGACTTGGCCCTTGCATAACATTCCACTTATTTGCCTTCAAAAACTCTTTGGGTGCTTTCGCAGTATGCTTCAGGTCATTGTCCATCCGCACTGTGAAGCGCTGTCCAATGAGTTCTGAAGCATCTGACTGAATATGAGCAGATGATATTGCTGGAAACACTTCAGAATTCATCCCGCTGCTTTTGTCAGCAGTCACATCATCAATAAATACAAGGGAACCAGTTCCATTGGCAGCCATACATGCCCACGCCATGACACTACCAT
>JAVQJD010027906.1:0-32363 GCA_036023655.1 Nannoperca australis | reverse complement strand
CCCCCCCCCCCCCCCCCCCCCCCCCCCCCCCCCCCCCCCCCCCCCCCCCCCCCCCCCCCCCCCCCCCCCCCCCCCCCCCCCCCCCCCCCCCCCCCCCCCCCCCCCCGCGACGTTACATTACACCAGCTGGCTATTTTGATAAACTTTGCATATTCTGTGCCGTTGAACCGTGAACAAAATAGGAATAAAACACAGTACTGTAAGAGCTCTGGTACAGTGTGGCAAACCTAGTTCAATTAAAGACCATAAAATTACTTAATTAGTGTTTATCACTCGTTTTTGTTCCTTCTTATCACATACACGGTCTTCAGACTTTGTTCCCTCAACTGCATGGCTAGAAAAGGTGTGTACACCAATAAAAGCACATAAACAGTTGGATACAATTCAAAGTGTGTCACAAAAAACAGACGTATAAACAGTTCAAGAGCAGACAAAGCCGGTCACAACAATATTTTATACCACATTCTATAATAATTTTCATTTCATTTGTGTTATTGTTTTCTATGTTGTGTTTCGGCAGGCTATGCAACCCTCCCCCGCCCAGTGTCAAATGGGCCTTCTCCAGAAGAGCTTGAACAACAGCGGAGGTACCTTCAGACTTCTAAATGGAACCCGCTTTTATTTTACTTTTCTAATACCGTCTAATAAACCTCTGGCCACATTTTATGAATTCCCTTGGATGTCCTCTGTATTGAGCTGAGAACCCGGACATTGGTGCCAATCTGAGTATGCAGGCTATATTCAGCACCAGCAAAAAGCAATGTCAGTATTTGTTTTACAAAAGATTTCGTATGGAAGGCAGTTGTTTTAGCATTTACACAAGCCAGCTGCTTTGTGAGGCCATGTGAAGTTCAGTTTCTAACAGAACAGCAAACTCTCCTCTGGGTTTAGTTGCATAACAATCAATAGCAAGTCAAGCTGTCTTGGCTTTGTGGTAGTCCTGTTGGCACGGGTTTGCACACACGCATGTGTAAAGGATTTGATGGCATTAGCCTGACAGTGCTAAACCCGCTGTCAGCCCTGTAGGTCAAAGGTTAAAGAGAGCAAGGCTGACACCTCTCTCATCAACTCCACCGTCTCTCTATCTGTTTCTACAGCGAAGACCCGCTGTACTGGCACCATGCACGCCTGCATAGACTAGGCATTAACTTCTTAATCTCATTTAGACTAAAAGGTAATATGCTGCACAGTCTGGGAGGCTTTGTGATTGGCTAGAGTGTGTCAAGTCACTAGTGGTCCCAGTGGCTGCTGACGTACTGTGGCTTAGGGAGCCTTTAAAACCTTTAAAATCCAGCATATGCAAGTGTTGGTGCAACGTATTTGCATTAATGTTTTGAGATCTGATGAACAGATTCACAATATTCACCCGTTTTAAAATGGTTGCTAAAAAAAAACCTGAATAAGAAATATGGACGTCATCTCCCCTCCCCTTTCCCGGGAACCCTGCCTAAGTCGATCAGCTGTGCTTTAAATTACAGCGACTCTCTCTTTGTGTGTGTGTGAGAGAGATTGTGTGCATGTGTGTGGAGCTGTGCATTTTTGAGTGGGTGTTTGTTTACATGGTGTGTGTGCTGCTCTGTATACAGCTGTTGTGAGTGACAGATGTTGGGGAGAGGGGAGGGAGCGGGAGTGAACTGAGGCAACTCGAATTAGGCCACCGTGTCCAGCTGTGGACTCAGTGGAAGGCTAATCAGAAGCTATGAAATCCACCTCTCATCCTTTTACCAAAGTTGCTATATTGAATACAAATCCTGATTACAGCTCTCTACACCAGTGCCAAACACTATATAATTAGACGGGGTTGTTCGAAAACAATGGGTGTGGCATAAATAATCTGCAGGACATTTACACATTATATTTGGGGATGGCTAAAAGCTGGCCTTACCCATCATGCCCCTTTGTTTTCTTACTCTCTGCTTTATCTCATCACCCAGATAAAATATAACATATTTCATTTATCTGCCCTGTTCATGCACTGATTCATTTAGAGCATGTTTATATGTATTTGTCACCTACAGCTGTGTTTGTTTGTTTTGCCCGTAGGTTGGAGCAGCAGGAGAGGGAGCGACAGGAGAGGGAGCGACAGGACAGAGAGAGACAGGAGCGTGAGCGGCAGGAAAGAGAGAGGCTGGAAAGAGAGAGACAAGCTGCTGCAGGTCAGGAAACACCTGGGCTGGTCGACATAAAGAAACTTAATTACAAAACAGTCTAGTCTTGGTCATTTCTCATATTTCACGGAGCCTTTTTTTCTAAAGTGAACACAATGGTCACAGTTTCTTACTGCCACCCACACACACAGATTTTACAGGCCCTTTTGCATACTGTGCAAGTGGGGTCCAATAAAATCTGTCAAAAATCCGTTCTCAGACTTTGATACCAATTTAAAAGCCTGTCAGACTGTGCGATAAAAGCCTAGTGATTCATAGTGCCTCGATGTAAATAAAAAAGCCATGCCTAAATATACAAACAACAACAAAATAAAGCTTTGGTGGATTTTAACTTTATTTAAAAATTTCATTTCCTGACATTGGTGTGTTCAGGTGCGTTGTAGCAGTCCCATTATGACAGTTTGGTCCTGAATTTCTGTCTCGATCAGAATTTTGATGAAGGCCGTCTTTGGGTGCCAAAGCTCTAAATTGACCATCTTACATTACAATTTAGGATTGTAGACAATTTTCAGTGCACCTGCATCACACTGTCACATTATTATTATTGCTAAATAGTTTGGGGGTGGTTACTAATGATCCTTCTCTGTGATTATAGTCCCTATTCCTCCAGCTCCACCAATGGCCACTGGATGCCCCGCTCCCCCACCCCCTCCTCCACCCCCTTGTCCTCCTCCTCCAGCAGCTGGCATCCCTCCCCCGCCGGGACCACCTCCCTCAGGACCTCCGCCAGCTCCACCCTTGCCTGCCCCCGGAGGAGGAGGAGGAGGAGATGGCAATGGTGGTGGAGGACTTGGAGGAGGCTTGGCAGCTGCTCTAGCGGGAGCTAAACTCCGCAAAGTATCCAAGGTGAGTACATAACAAAACTTTTATAGACTCGTGGATTCTTTTTTACTTTGTAGCTGTTTTGAAGTTAACGTAAGCGGCCTTGTATGATGTATGATGCAGCCTTAGTTGTTCCTGCTGACATAGCAATGATACCTACACCCATCAGTGTTTGAGTCATGCCCACACAATGTCTGCTGACCTCTTCTGTATCTTTTTTGCTATTTGCTGCCCTCAGCAGGAGGACACAGCCCCTGCAACTCCAATAGGCAGAGGTGACTCCAACCGCAACAGCAACTCCTCTCTTGGTGGTGGAAGTGGTGGAGGAGGAGGCGGCAGCGGAGGTGTAGGAGGAGGAGGAGGTGGAGGAGGAGGAGGAGGAGGAGGAGGGGGAGGTGGTCTGATGGGTGAAATGAGTGCCATCTTGGCACGAAGGTGGGCAACATCACACGTTTGAAGTCAAAATATATAATGCCCACATTCAACAACAAACAATTAGGCCTACTCTGTTTCAGGTTTTATATGAAGTAGTTCTCAAAGATTCCCAGTCTATCTAACTGTAAATGTTATAACTTAAAGTGATTTCTCTTTCCATCAGGAGAAAAGCTGCCGACACTGGAGAGAAGCCGCTTGTGAAGACACAAGATAATGTAAAAGTCTACTTTCTGTCACATCATTTTTAATTCTGAAAAGAATATGAAACAAATGTGTTTTACGTGTGGCATGATACTGTGGGTGAAGGATAGTTATAAAATAGAAGCAGGTCGAGGATGAGTCACTCTTAACAGAAGGTGTCTGTCTTTTCTGTATAGGATGATTCAGAGCCTCAAGGTCAAAGCGGTGAGAACTGAACATTTTTATTTGTAGCATGCCACCTACATTCATTCTGATATTCATTTGATCTAATATACAAAGCAAACGTAAACAACTCATGTTTTTATACACTTTCCTTCACAGACACCATGAGAAGACCGTGGGAGAAATCGTCTATGATTAGGTAATCCAAGATTCAGTTATTTCCTCAACGCCGTTGTGCCGGGTGTTTGGTGTCACCCTTGTAGTTCTCCATCAGTGTGAGTGCGGTTGTGTGAACATGTGTGCATCTCTGTTTGCCTGTGGACACGCGTGTGCATTTGTGTGTGAATGTTGTGACGGTATTATTGGAGCAAAACAACTGAGCACCTGTGGCAGTGGAATTTGTAGCTGTAGATTGTATTCACACATGTACAGTCACAGATAAAAATACATTACAAAGTAACAAACATGTAGAATATTTTATCTCCCACAAACACAACACAGCAGTAACACCATCTCAAATTCTTCATTGCATGTGCACAAATCCTATGCTATCAATAGCAAACTAAGAAAATCATACGCTCACATTTTATCTACAGTTGCTGCAGTGAATATTGTGCAAAACATTCACACGTATAAAAAACATTGAAGTCATGAACAAAATGTGCACGTCCATATCATGAGTGGCACACCTGTAGAATATTTTCTCACAAAAATATTTCTATCACTAACACAAACTAATAGCAACTACTAACAAATATGCAACTACGTGAATCTGCCATACAATTCTCAAAGGCCGTTTTTTATTTCAGTTCACCACATAAATGTGGCCCAACAGTGATTTGTGTCCTTGTAGCATAATACATTGTAGAGCCGGGGGTCACCAGAAGGTGGCAGTAAAGCAACATCATGGATGCCAACTGCCTGACTTCGCACCCAAGCAAGAAAACAACAACAAATAACTCCAGCCTCTTCGTTCCCTGTGACATCGCTAGAGAAGGAGCTTCTTATTGTGTTTGTGGGAGACAAAATAATCCTACATGTTTGCTACTTTGTGTGTGTTCTATCTGTGATTGTAAATGTACTGTTTACACGTGTGACTTTTCCCTATAACTACAAATTCCACTGTCACAGGTGCTCCATTGTTTTGCTCCAATAATACCTTCATAGAACGTCTTCCATTTACATTCTAAGAGGTGTGTGTGTGTCTCACTAACAGGAATAACTCCATCCCCAAGAGCATGGACTCCACTTCCTCATTTTCCCAAGGGACCAGGTATAAATGCTGTCCTGTTCACTCATGACCTTAGTTCCCCTTGCTTTTCTTTTCCCTTCAGGTTAGCACAGCATCTCTGCAACCTACGTACTGGGGTAGTGTATTTTACAGTTGATAGCACCATCTGATGGATCAGAGAATGCATGCACCCAAGGGACTTGTAGGTGTACCAGCTGAGTGTGTTACCTCTGATAAACGAATAATAGGATAGACTGTCTTTGATGTCTCAGCTTGAGGCATGTGTGTGCAACTGTAGTGGTTAAAGGCTGGATAAATGCCAACCATGTATGCAAAATCAAAATGTTTTCAAAATAGCACCAGCTAGATTTATTTTAAATGATACCAGTGGCATTAATATATGAATTGGCATCATCAAGGTTGATATGGTTCAGAAAGGTAGGTTAACCCACGTGTCATCTCTGGGTGTGTACATTTCTGCTACTTTCTATTCACCATTCCTTCATCCCTCATCCTTCCTGCTGGTGACGTGCTCAGTTGACAGTTGGCCTTTTAACGCACTGACGTGGACCTTCTTGGCTTTTTGTGAAACACATGCATAAAATATTTGTCTGTGTCGTTTCTTCTTACAGGGCAAAGCCTGCAGGCAACAGTAATGATGCAGGTGGAATGGATGACTCAGATTTAGAGAAAATGAAACAGGTGAGCAGCAAAAACCAATTCTTGACACTTAAGTAACCAAGTTAGTCTGCTTTCTCCAGTAGGCTGATCTCCTAAACATAGACAAGAAACTTGGTTTCTGTAATCAGAGAATGGGAGACTTACTGCTTGTATACATGGATTTACAGTAATCTGACTACTAAACTGCATGTAAACACACTGATTCTTAAACCACCGTGACAATGACTGACTGCCTGTTTGTCAATCAATATTCTGCAGGAGATTCTGGAGGAGGTGCGGAAAGAACTACAAAAAGTCAAGGAGGAAATTATTGGAGGTGAGTGACTAAAAATTATGAAAGGTTTAATTTAGCTTCAATATACAGTATTTTGAGTACTTAATGCTTGTTTTCTTCTTTCCGCTTTCACAGCCTTTATTCAGGAGCTGCAAAAGAGAAGCACATAGTTCTGCTGAGTGTCAGGTGTAACAGAGGGATGTGATGGATGGAGGTGGTTGAGGCTCGTTGGGACCTCCTTTCCATTGCGCCCTCCCATGTAGCCCAGGGATTTCTCTCTTTCTCCTACACATTTTCTCTTTCTCTCTTACACAAACACATGTGAGCATACTTGCTTGTGTGTACATCATGCATATTCACTTCATGTAGCCCAGGGGAAACCTCCTCACATCGCCCTCCGGCACTTTTGATATCATCTATCCCATCTCTCCCCTGTTCATTCATCCCGTCCCCTCTTGTGTTCTGTTCATCTGAACCAATTCAGAGCACATAACCACAGCCACAACTTCCAATTCGTCATCATGTACACTCATCATTACCCTCTTTTTCTGCAGAAATCCTGCTACTTGTGTCTTCTTCCCTTCTGCTATCAGACGCACCATTTACTGATAGAGCAGTCTTCAGTATTCAGGGACAATGTATTAGACATTTTTTACTGTAATAGCAAGTTGCTGGGATCCTTTTTCTCTCTCTGTTTGCAAACAATTGTTCAACCTCAAATACGGCTACAGTTAGTTTAGTTCAGACATCTGCTAGAAGGCTGTTGTCTCTTATGGTAGTTGGAGGTGGAAAAACAACAATAATCAAGGATGGATCAAAGACCCCAACTCCATGACTACTGCAGTGTCCCTCCGTCAAGTGGACTTTCAGCTCCCAGCAATGGCTCAAAAACTAAAAACAGCACAACACAAGCCTTCACTGCTGCAAGGTAGAGAAGTTACAGGAAGAGGAGACAAGCAAAGGGAATCTGATGGACAACCTGAGTGCTGTGAAAGAGGAGTGTGTTGTAGTTTTATGATGTGTGAGAAATGTATTCTCTTTGCATTGCACTTGTTCCAGAGGAGGTGTGTCTGTGTGCCACACTGCCTTGACAGACTATTCCCTCTCACTCAAAATGAGATATTTGTTGGCCAGTGCAGTGGTCCTACACTGTGCTTCCGCTAGTAATTTTCTTCTATTCTAGCTGTTTTCTAACTTTGAAACATGAAAATGGCCATGATGAGGTCAATTAATTTGGCCATGACCAACTGCCTTGAGAATAAATATATAAATATATATATATATGGAAAATATATATTTGTTTTGAGGGAAAATGTTAGCAAAAATGAAATGGTGTTTCTATTTTAATTGAAATGACTGGTGAATGGGGATTTTCTTTTCCTTTTTTTCAATGATTGTTTTCTTATGAAATGTTATTTTGGGTTTACTGTTTCTTTTTTCTAATAGAATCTAGGCTTTTTACACTGAAATATTAAGAAAACAGCTTAGAGACACTGGATTAGAAATGCCTTTATAGTCGAATACAGCTGCTTCTTGAAATGCATTAATTTTGTCGAGTCATTTTTTTGCATCTTGTGTAAGACTTCTTGAATTATGAACTACGGGCTGTATTGCACAAACTTACACTGAAATCCAAATTTATCTGTTTAGCAGCAGAGGCATTTGAATTAGAGCCTGGTTTAGAAATGTTGTGAAATAGATATGATTTTTTTTTTAATAAAAAAATATTTGCCACATTAGATGAAAAATCTCCATGTGATTCATGACTGAATTGTAGCTTCAAGACAAAGATGTGCAGACTAAATATATCTTCACCATCAAGTTAAGTTAGACATTTTAATGGCAAAGTTTTACTAAAGTTGATCGTTTGTTGTATGTATTATCCAAACTGATAATTTCCCTGAAGGGTGGTCTATATTTGGACTAAAGCTTTAAAAATATGCTGTCATAAATAAAAAAAATTTAGTTTACTAATTTGTTACGGAACTGACGTACACGGGCGAATTATGAGTCGGTTTTATGGAAAATAGACTACAATGTGTGTAATTGTTTGGAGTACAAACAGAATTTTTTTTATTATTTTGCCTAAATTAAAAACTTAAAATTGCTTAATACCGATCCTAAACACGGCCAGAGCCAGTGTCCTTCCAGAGCTCCCTAGATGCTTCCGGATTGGGAAGGCTCTGAGCCGTTTCCGCCGCCATTGCGGATTTTGGACAGAAGATCAGCCGTAGCCACTGCTATCCATCGATGCAGTGCAGAAAGCACACACAGAAGGGGGACATATTTAACATATTTACTGATACCAGATTTCGGAAACACGATTAACAACACTGCATATTATCTTTTGTCGTGTTTTTTGTTTTCACTGACTGGCTCCGACCTACACGTTCAGTGAGGAGGTCGTAGCTAGCGCGGTTTCACTGCCTAGCTAGCTAGCTGTACGGCTAGAATTTCAGGACTCCGGAGAAGCTCAAGGAAACCACCATGGCTCAAATCCTACCTATCCGCTTCCAGGAGCACCTGCAGGTATGTGACCAAACCTAATATATTTGTAAACACATTCGTTCTCATGTGTTAATTTCCCCGATACACAGTCGTTTGACAGCTTGCTAGCTAAGCTAATGTTTAACGTCAAAACCCGCAGCAAATGAATGACCTCCCCTCCCCCGTTTAGCCAGCAGCTAGCTTTTTAGGCTAGCAACGCTCATTCATTGCATTGATGCTGTTGCATCGACTCAACATTAACGTTAGCCGACGTTAGCTGTCAGCGACGACCAAGGGAGGGAAAATAGCTAACATGAAACACTTTTTTATTGCATTATTCACACATGCAGGGTTACACTTAGGTTAGCAAATGTCTATTGTCGTTGCATTAGCTAGCTAACCGTTACAGTTTGTGTCGTGAGAGATGTTGGTGTCGCGTCATCTAATTGTAAGACCAGTCGTCGACAGGTGTTGTGCTTGCCTGCCGAGAACACCGGGTTAACGTCAAAGTTTATCTCAAGGATTGCTGTTTTGAGTCAGCCACGATGTTATCACACGGGCGCTCTGATGGCGATGTGTCTAGTGATGTACTAAAGCTTGCTAGGAGCTGTAAAACAATGGTCAGCTGTTGTCTGACTGGACCCTGTGACATTTCCCGTCACAGTACGGTTATCTCACGACAGGACTTCTTTTTGCCCCTTTTTTTAAATTACAGTTTAGGGGAGACTTAAAGGTTATTCTACGGGGGGTTTCTAACTGAAATGTTACCTCCTCATCCAGCTGTCCGAGGTGAACCAGGTGGTCCACCTATTCGGTCATATAGCATACAACTACAACACCTGGAATCGGATTAGAGTCGGTTCAGTTACATTCAAGCTCAGCTGGTACATCTCAGCTTCTGACTGAATGGGATTATCAGATGTGTTTAGTGTTGTCACTAAAACCTTGAATTTAAGATTGAACCCCAGGGATGTGGTTTTCAAACTATGACCATGCACCATAGAAGTGACAGTATACACCCAGTTGCCAGTTAATTAAGTAGCTAAACCTAGTGCAGTCAGATAATACATTTAACATGAACAGTAATGCAATAAATTCTACTGTCTTAAGGTTATAATGTTCAGTTTTTGTTAACTGTTTTTAAGAGATTGATTCTGCTTTATGATAATTTCAGATGCAGTTAGCAGTGAGTGGTGCTTTTGAACTGTATTGCATTATGCAAAGATATTTCTGTTATATAGCCTATTCTTGTTGATATAAATGGGGTGGACAAAATAATAAAAACACCAGTCAGTATAACGCAATATAGTTATTAGTTTTTGCTAGGTGTACCTGATAAACTGGCAACCGAGTCTATGTTACAAGGATGGTTGAAGGATGACCCTGTACATCTACAACTCAGCGCAGTACATAAGTTATAAAAACAGAGCCAGCCCCATGCATCTCAAAGACAAACGCTGTAGTGTTGGGAGAACATATGCCCACCAGACTAATGATAATAATACATTTGATTTTTAGCACTTTTAACATAACCCAAGGACAATTTACACACCGGAAACAAGACAGATAGTGACAGATAGTGTTGTTGTCTTGTGCCTACCAGGGTTTAATACAAACATAGCTACTGTTCCTTTTAGGTTTTGTTAGTGCCAGGAATTTTAACAAGTTGCCCATGAATATTTAAAATGAAAAACTAAAGTAACCACTATCTCATAATCTCATCATCCTCATTATGATTTGATCATTTGAATGAATTATTTTTTAAAGTTTGACTTAAAATGCTTTTATGGATGATGATGTTGCCTTCCTTAGTTGTTTTGTTGGTAATATGATGTCCCCTGGTGACTTGGACTTGTGCATATCTGCTATCTTTACATAAAGGACCACGATGGAAACAAGTCTTGTACTGTATTGTATCATCCTTGACATTTCTTTGTAGTAAACAATGTAGGCCATTGGCTGCTATTAAAACAGGTCATACTTTTATATCTCAGCTCCAGAACCTGGGAATCAACCCAGCCAACATTGGATTCAGCACTCTAACCATGGAGTCTGACAAGTTCATCTGTATAAGAGAGAAAGTGGGTGAGCAGGCCCAGGTCGTCATCATTGATATGGCCGACCCCAACAATCCCATCCGCAGGCCCATCTCTGCAGATAGCGCCATCATGAACCCTGCCAGCAAAGTTATTGCCCTTAAAGGTAAGCTCTAGCTGAAATGCGTATATAGGGCTGTTAGCACATATTTTTATGTGCCACCTAGAGAGGAGTGCACAAGATTTCTGAAAGCACATAGATTAAAAGTAAACAGTTAAACTTTTGGCCGGTCAAACACCTGGCAATGGTGCTTTTCTAATACATTGGGTCATTTGTGTAAATTTTGTTTGTGTTGTCAGTCAGTTATGTAGCTGTCACAGTCTGCTTTTCATTTTGATGTTCATATGTAGACCACCCCATTTCTGTTCAAAAAAGGTTGAGTAACTAAAGTGTAGTGTAACATATTTGAATGTACAAGACATTGATATGTTAGGAAAGTAGTGCCAGTGCTAGGAAAATGTCATGCTGTCATGAATGCTTTGTCTATTTTGCTTGTTTTTGCTCTTTTTTCATTTCCTACTGCTTTCTTATGTTTGCAGACGGTGAGTTGAATTTTACATATCGTGAGTTGTCCAAGTGTAATCCTGTATGCACTGTCTTGAAATGTTTGCACAGTACTGATAGTAGTTTTAATGAATGCTTTAATTTACAATGATAACACAAGCCGGCCATAGCAAAATTAAGTGGGCAGCTTAAAGGACTGTATCTTTTTTTTTTTCTTTGTTTGTGTGTGTGTTTGTCCTATTTGCTACTCTACATATATTTTATATTATAGCCGACCATTTTCTGAAACATACTATACTTGAGATATTTAAATGCACTTGTTTTTGTCTAACATTATTGTTGTGTGGAAATCATAGACTGTATGTCTATGGTGGCCGTTTTTAGTTGAACAAATTCTTGGTGGTGAAAACCTCCTAGAAATTGACTCACAAAACGCAAGTGACAAGGATATAAACCTGGCTGCCTCCATATTAAAAAATAAATAAAATAAAAAATAAATCCCCACAACATTTGTGGCAACATTGAATCATACAGTTCCTGAACGGTGTCAGTTTTAAGATATCAGTCACAACCTGCACCCACATAACAGGATACACACAACTGCCAGAATGCCAGTTATGTGAATTAAAAAATTGCATGACATGGAAAATATTCAGTTGAATATTCAGAAATGTTACAAAGTATTATGTGCCTTGGAAAATGGTTGGTAATATTGTATAGTACGTATGTATGTAGTAAAATGGCTAAAACATGCAGAAAAAATGATATGGTCATTCAAACAATGGGCAAATTCAAGAAATCAGTGACATTTAGGTCAGTCTTCAATAAATAGCAGACTGTACTGGCTGTCTTGTGGACATGTTCCTATGAAGTTGGCCTTATTCTCATAAGAATTGCATGCTACTGGCCTGGGATCTTATAATCAAATATATTCTTAAAATGTATATATAATATTGGCCAGCAGAGGCTAGTACATTCATACCGATTTGTAGATGAAACTTTAGGTCTGTTTATGTGGCTTGTTGAAGTATAAGCTGATCTAATCTTGGGCGGGCAGTTAACAGAAATGCCAGAGTTGTGATATAATTAGGATATATATGCCAAATTGAACATAGAACATTTCCCACTTTGGTGCCCCCAGTGGTACTATCAAGGAAGACACTGTGACATGTAGCAAAGCACAGAATAACGACACAGGGAGATGCACAGTTTGTTTAAATAGTTGAAAATCATACTGTCTGAAAATGCACGTTTTAATAATTTGCCTTGCCTGGGTCTATTCCAGTGAGAGAAAGAGAGACTGCATGCTTGAGAGTTGGCAGGCAAAATAGTGCAACTGAGCTAAAAGTTAACTATGTGGTTCTTATTTTATGCAATATCATTCTGTGGTTTAGCACAATCATGTACGGTACATATAGTTGCAGTGTCAGGTTTTTGAGAAGGATCATGGATTAACCAGTGACACCAGTCTCATAGATCAAATGAATGTGTGAATGCACAGGGACAATCTTGACTAGCCAGTCCCAGGATTCTGCGGTGATCAAAGCCAAAAGCGGTGCTTTCTTTTGGTTACTTTCCTCTTTTTGGCCTGTGTTTTGACAATACTGCTATCTGGGCCTACTGACCTTTTCAAATTATGTAAAATGAGTAGTATTAGTGACTTTTAAGACCCATGCTTAAATATGTGTTAAATAACTTCTGTTTTTAAGTGCAGTTTAAACAGAGAAGCGGATTAAAAGACGCAACCTGCATTATTGCAGTACCTTTTTCATACCCATTTACTGTATTTGTGCTCTAGATTACTTACAAATTTTCACATCACTTCTTCTCACTTTATTTTATATTGGCAGTGTTTAAATGGACTATACGCACAGTGTTCAAAAATGTCACTATACTTCACATTCTTTGCTGTAATAACAGTTAAGAGTTTGTTTGCTTGAGGCTTGCTTGGGCCTCCATGGAATCTAAAATATATTTCTTGGGCCCAAAGAATTGGATTGTCTTTCTTCCAGTGAGACTGAGCTGGTGGGGGAAAAAAACAGAATGGGTGGGAGTGTGTCCGTCCTGCGTCCTTCACATCATCACATCTGTTTGTGTGCTTTGTGGTCTTCTTTTGCTAATCTGCATTCAGACCCAACCCAAATTCCTACATGCCTCATTTTAGGATTGAAATTCGGTGTGAATCCCTTAAGAGCTATAACAACATCCCTGGAGTTTCATTTCTGTAGTAGGTGGTGGGGGTGGATGGCTGGACACAGGCCATGAAGCCTCATTTTGATTTGCACTGCGCACCATGTTCTTCTGCAGACGGTGGTTCATAATTGATCTGGTTTTGATCAGTGGAAAACTGAATCATTGTACCAAAACAACGTGAAAAGTCATTGTTGGTCCAGACGAGAAGCACAGAAAGCATACTAATAGTAGTAGTAATATCTCTACGCAGGCGTACAGACATAATACAGCACTGCATTAAAAAACGCAAGGGGCTTAATTGATGCGGGTGTCCTTTTACAAATAGCACTGAAACAATGAAATTTGATCCAGAAAGTCCAGTTTCTTTAATAGATCCACAAGTCTAAAGGCTAATCAGACACCAAAACACTGCACAACATTTTATATCCTACCAGACAGGATTTTAAACCTTTGGAATATAATCACAGTGACAATTATGTACGTGACCTTTGCGTTGATCGCACGGTCAACAGCAGTGGTACCCCGTTCTCATTGGAACTTAATGCACCTGCACATATTCCGCCAACACTGTGCCTCGCGTTACGATGTTGCATTGTGTTGTGGAAAAAGTTGAGCCACGTTCAACTTTTTTGTGGTCTTCCCTCGCTGTGTCAACACAGTGGCCTCATTGAAATGAATGAGGGGGCTGCATTTCTTTTTGCTGCAGTGCTGATGTCAGTCTAAACGCAGCCTGTTTCTCTGTTTGGCTTTCTCAATTAAAAAGTCTCTGTGATGACTTCAAATTTTTAGTTCACTTTATCACAGGAGGTTTGTGCATTCCACCTCAACTGAATGGGCTTTTCGTTTACATTTTATTGCATCAGATCTAACTGAATGCAGATCCGCCACTTAAGTGGTTGCCCTTTTGCTGGTCATGCCTCTTGTTTTGATATTGGTACTGGCTTTTTGTATGGTCCTTTGGTGTTACTAAAACCAAACCCTGACTACCAACATTTCTCCAGCAGTTGGAGTTTGGTATGCCCAAGTGGTGTGTTTAATCCCAGTCTGCTGTGGGTTGTGTGTGGTGGTTTTAGTCACTAGACTGATTTTGTTCAATTATTTCACTATCATTGTTAGAATGCTTTTGGGGGGGGTTACAGCATCCATCTGTGTCACTGGATGTTAACCTCAGCTCTCACCGTTTACAGCGGCAAAGACCCTGCAGATCTTCAACATTGAGATGAAGAGCAAGATGAAGGCTCACACGATGACAGATGATGTGACCTTCTGGAAGTGGATCTCCCTCAACACTGTTGCCCTGGTCACAGACAACGCAGTCTACCACTGGAGCATGGAGGGTGACTCCCAGCCAATCAAAGTCTTTGACCGTCACTCCAGCCTGGCAGGCTGCCAGATCATCAACTACCGCACTGACGCCAAACAGAAGTGGTTGCTGCTCATTGGCATTTCAGCGCAGGTAAATAAATGGTGTGGTTGAAGTTGTTCAACCTGGTTAATATTGATTTTTTTTGACAAAATATTGTTATCAGATTTACTGCATATTATTATTACAGGAAACAGTTATTGCACTGGAGAAAAGCAGTGTAACAGTTAAATAATATTCTGTCTGATCTTACTTGCCCAGTAATCTATGTTTATTTAATGAAACAGCAGATCCCATCCTAAACATGAGGTGTTTAAAGAATCAATAAAACAAAACCAAAAAAAAAAACAATCTTTATGTGACTATTAATCACGGAAGGCTTTGGCCTAACTTGTGGACTTTCTCTCCTCTACAGCAAAACCGTGTTGTCGGAGCCATGCAGCTGTACTCAGTGGACAGGAAGGTGTCTCAACCCATCGAGGGGCATGCTGCTGGCTTTGCACAGTTCAAGATGGAGGGCAACACTGAAGAGTCAACTCTGTTCTGCTTTGCTGTGCGAGGACAGGCAGGAGGCAAAGTAAGATTTAATAACACTGCGAAGTCTCAGGCAGATGTGTTCGGGCACATGCAGAATCAAAATTAAATTGACTGCATTTAAAACTTTCCAAACGCCCTTGTAACCAGACTTTGACTCCTTTTGTCTCAATGTTTGTTTGCTTCTAGTTGCACATCATTGAAGTGGGGACTCCACCGACTGGGAACCAGCCATTTCCTAAGAAAGCTGTGGATGTTTTCTTTCCTCCAGAAGCCCAGAATGACTTCCCTGTTGCAATGCAGGTACAAAAAGGACTTGTACTTTTTGCCTGTTTGTTTTTGTGCTGTAAACAAAATTCCCTTCTCCTCTGGTGGCAAACAGTACCACCACTGGCTCATATGTCGTCACTGCAAGATTTTCTTTAAGTGATATTATCACTGTTACGGGGAGTTATTTAAGTGCTGTTTAACATGAAGCTGGTACTCGCTCACTGTTTGACGATTTTGTTGAATGTACACTATATGAACAGACCCTTCTGAACTGCCTCATTTTCACCTCAGCGTGTGACTTCACACTGGGACCTGGCAATACTTCATTAGCTTTGGGTTCAACGTCTTGCTAAAGGGGATTTTGATATTGATCAGTTCATTTATTGTTTACAATTTCTAACAAGATTTCTCTTTGTGTACATCTAGATCAGTTCCAAGCAAGATGTAGTCTTTCTCATCACCAAATATGGCTACATCCATCTGTATGACCTGGAGACTGGAACTTGTATCTACATGAACAGGATCAGCGGAGAGACCATTTTTGTCACTGCCCCCCATGAGCCTACTGCTGGTATAATTGGAGTCAACAGGAAAGGACAGGTAGTTTAACATACACACTCTGGCCCTCCATCTATGTAATAGAATGACATTTGTGTTGAGATTCAACTCCCAATACCCTTTTTCTATTGGTGTAATTTAAACAGTTTTCCCCATTAATGACAGCATACAGTGCAATCGCACATTCTTAAAGTCACAGCATGTTCATGTTAAGATTGTATTGGACCATACACCATCTTTACCTGCACCTTTATTGGTTGGCATAAGCTTTTAATAATATAAGGCAAGATTGACAAAATAATTTAAACATTAGTTTAAATTATTAAACCTCATTAGACATTAAATGTTTGACAGATGCTAGGAATCAAGCCTCTTCAGTCTCAGTTAAAAGCAATGGTGTCTTGCAGATTGCTTCTTATTTGAATTGACCGGTGAAACGGCATCAGGTGTCTGGCTAGCAAATGTCTGAAGGATCCATGTAGTGTTGAGTCAGAGTATGCAGCCCACTGCTTTGGGACAGTGAATCAACTGCTTAATTCTTGTCAGTGGAATAGCCAGGATCGTCGTACATTTTTCCTCTTTGGCAGTTTGATAGCTAAGATTTATGTATCATTTGACTTGAGTTGTTGGCTGTGCCAACATTATGGAGGTTTGAAATGTGGAACAAAATGCAACCAATGATAACCGCAATTAATGTCTTTAATGTCCAAAGTATACATGCATACATTTGTAAAATACAAATAAAAAAAATTAAACATTTTGAATAAAAAATATCTTAAATAAGAAATAAAAAATAAGCATAGGTAGTCACAGATATAAATCTTAGTGTGTATTTTTCAGTGTCTCTGTTGGTATTTTATTGCAGACATTTGCTGGTTATTTACTTTCTCTGTGGTATGCTGGCCCTTTTGTATATTAGCGAGGCTCCTCGGGTGTCATCGTGTGACCTTGAGTTAGGAAATCTCTGAAAATAACAGGCTGTAGCAGCATCTTCGATGTCAGGCAGCATGTGATAGCTACAGCAGGAGGGCTAATCTTGGATGGGCAGACTACACAATCTAATCCTGTTATTGCTCTTGGCTCTCACCTGCAGGTCTACAATATACAGCTCAGTGTGTTGCGCGCACACACATACACACAAAATGTAACACTTTACATGCGACTACATGAAATAATCTCTGTTTAATTTAAGAATGTAACAAGTGCACGTCTGTGCTGTAGTAGTAATTGTTTTTTTCAATGGACTGAGGAATAAAATCCATAAAAATTGAATTGTTGACGCTGCATTGTTTTTATTTTCAGGATTAAATGGTATCGTCTGTTGTGTACAGATAATAAAGCATGCATATGTGCTTTTCCAGGTGTTGTCGGTGTGTGTGGAGGAGGAAAACATCATTCCCTACATCACCAATGTGCTCCAGAACCCAGACCTGGCTCTCCGCATGGCTGTCCGCAACAACCTAGCCGGTGCTGAGGAACTGTTTGCCCGCAAGTTTAACACTCTCTTCGCAGCAGGCAATTACTCGGAAGCTGCCAAGGTGGCGGCCAATGCGCCCAAGGTACTGCCAGTGTTACTCACATTTCAACTAATACAAGCTCAGACTGTTAAGACTAAGCTGATTTCTGAAGCTTCTGACAATAAACATGCAGAGGTAAATGTAAAACAAGTTTAGGTTTGCATACCAAAGTTGTTCAAAAGCAGTTAGACAAATTAACTGGGGATGAAGTGTTTCCATGATATACATTTTTTTTTTTTTTTGTATCCGAGAAGTTTCTAATAAATAGAATATAACTCTTGCAGTTACTAATGTTCACCTAATGCAACTGTTCTATAATATTCAAAGGAGACATTTCTCAACCCAAAGCCTCCCACTGTCACTTAAGTACTTTGTCTATCCATCCATCTTTCTTCTCCAGGGTATCCTGCGCACCCCAGACACCATCCGTCGGTTCCAGAGTGTTCCAGCCCAGCCAGGCCAGACTTCTCCTTTGCTCCAATACTTTGGCATCTTGCTGGACCAAGGCCAACTTAATAAGTTTGAGTCTCTGGAGCTATGTAGGCCTGTCCTCCAGCAGGGCCGCAAGCAGCTACTAGAGAAATGGTTGAAGGAGGACAAGGTATGTATTATCTGTGTTTTTGGAAGAGCTGAGTAGTACATTTTAGGCTCAGTAAATTCCTGTTCTTTTAAAACGCAACATTAGTGCAGAGGATTACATGTAAATGCCAGTTTGGCCATTTTGTTTGCTTGAAGAGGGTTTAAGTGCATCTGTGCTGCTGATTTACTTTTCCTGGTTCCTTAATTGCAATGTTCTGCATTTGTAGAATTGGTTTTGAATGGCTTTCTGTTTGTTTGTTTGCAGCTGGAGTGCTCTGAGGAGCTTGGAGACTTGGTGAAGTCTGTAGATCCTACTCTTGCCCTTAGTGTCTACCTCAGAGCCAATGTCCCCAATAAAGTCATTCAGTGCTTTGCAGAGACTGGACAGTTCCAGAAGATCGTCCTCTATGCCAAGAAGGTTTGTAGCAATGCCTGACTTTGTTACTCCAAGTTTATCTCATGTAATACATTTAGGCATTTAGCAGACACTTTTATCCAAAGCGACTTACAACTGAGGAGGTGATCGGGGGAGTCTGGGGTCAAACCTATGACCTTCTGGTTGATTACCTCCACAATAAAATACTATTGTGGTATAAAGAAGGGAAAGAAAGTCTGATCCTCCATGTTTTGCAAAATAATAATCTGTAATCTTTACCTGTGTTTTATGCGGTTCCATCATAGCTATGGCACTCCTCAGATGTAGGACCATTATGCTTAAAGATCTGTTGTCCTTGTAGGTGGGCTACACTCCAGACTGGATCTTCTTGCTAAGGAACGTAATGCGGATCAGTCCAGAGCAGGGCCTTCAGTTCTCCCAGATGCTGGTACAGGATGAAGAGCCACTTGCTGACATTACACAGGTAAAATAAAAAACAATAAAGTCTTTACCATGTATTCATACCACAAGCAACTACATGTGTTATATGATGAAAAGGCTATAATTGACATCTATAATTCTTTTTTTGTGTCTCCAGATTGTTGATGTGTTCATGGAGTACAACCTGATCCAGCAGTGCACATCCTTCCTACTAGATGCCCTGAAGAACAACAGACCCATGGAGGGACCACTGCAGACACGCCTGCTGGAAATGAATTTGGTCCACGCACCACAGGTACATACATGACCTGATCTGCCACAGTGTGGTTTGGCTGACAGAAGTCCTAATGCCAGAATGAACACAATTATTATCTTGATCATGATTGTACGTTTTCTGTATTTGCAGTCAGCATTCGTCCAGATTATAAATTCATCAGATTTAATTTTAAATTGTGCTTTTTGAAACTATCCCTTAAGGTTTCTTACTTTCAACAGCATTTCACTTTTTACCAAAAATTTAATTTCCTGTTGCAAAGTTTCCTGTTATTGCTTCAGACAATGTCAAAATGTCTTTGTCCCCGTGTCACGTCTCCCAGGTTGCAGATGCCATCTTGGGCAATCAGATGTTCACCCACTATGATCGTGCTCATGTGGCACAGTTGTGTGAGAAGGCTGGTCTCCTGCAGAGGGCGCTGGAGCATTATACTGACCTGTACGACATCAAGCGTGCTGTGGTGCACACACACCTTCTCAACCCAGAGGTACAAGGAACACGACAAAATACTAAATCTGTATTCATGTATTTAGATTTATTAGTTTGTTATAACCATTTGCTTTTGTTATGCTGACTGATGTCTGTATGTATTTGCAGTGGTTGGTGAATTTTTTTGGCTCCTTGTCAGTGGAGGACTCTCTGGAGTGTCTGAGGGCCATGCTGTCTGCCAACATCCGCCAGAACCTGCAGATCTGTGTCCAGGTTGCTTCCAAGTACCATGAACAGCTCAGTACTCAGTCTCTCACTGAACTTTTTGAGTCGTTCAAGAGCTTCGAGGGTAAGTTGGGAATATACTGAGTTGCCTTTCCTGTATATTTGAGAAAACAGCAGGTATTCAAATACTTTTTTTTTTGGTCTTTCAGGTTTGTTCTACTTCTTGGGTTCCATTGTGAACTTCAGTCAAGATCCAGAGGTCCACTTCAAATATATCCAGGCCGCCTGCAAGACAGGCCAGATAAAAGAGGTGGAGAGAATCTGCCGAGAGAGTAACTGCTACGATCCGGAGCGTGTGAAGAACTTCCTCAAGGTCAGAAATAGAGCAGTGGAGAAAAAACATTTTACTATAAAATAATCAACCTTTCTGCCAATCATTTATCTTGATTATTATTCAACAAAGCAGGCATTTATTAACCAATACAATTTTTTTTTCTCTCCAGGAAGCCAAGCTGACTGACCAGCTGCCTTTGATCATTGTGTGTGACCGCTTTGATTTTGTCCACGATCTGGTCCTGTACCTGTACCGCAACAGCCTGCAGAAATACATTGAGATCTACGTGCAGAAAGTACATTATTACTTTTTTATTTTTTTATTTTTTTAAATATCCAGAACAGTAAATACAGAAACACCAGTTGTGAAAGCTGACAAAAAACTAAATCCTGTATTATGTTTCCTCTCTCCCCATTCCTCAAAGCTTGATATATTTAATAGTAATTTAATTTACCGCACTAATTCAAATAATGCTTGTAGACACTGGACTCACTCATTCCACAAACTATTGTTGAGCATTTGTCCTTGAATATGTAGTAACTTTATGATAATTTATTCCAGGTGAACCCAAGCCGTCTGCCAGTGGTCATTGGAGGTTTACTGGATGTGGATTGTGCCGAGGATGTGATTAAGAACCTGATCATGGTGGTTCGAGGGCAGTTCTCCACAGATGAACTGGTGGCTGAAGTGGAGAAAAGAAATCGGTAAGGAGAGACGAAGTATTTTAACTGCTTGCGAACAGTGGAATCTAGACTTACAGTCAGGACTTGATTTTCTTTTCAAACCATGCCAGCTGTGAAACCCTTACTGTGTGTCTTTCTCCAGACTGAAGCTGCTGCTGCCTTGGTTGGAGGCTCGCATTCATGAAGGTTGTGAGGAGCCTGCCACCCACAACGCCCTTGCCAAGATCTACATCGACAGCAATAACAACCCTGAGCGCTTCCTGAGGGAGAACCCCTACTACGACAGCCGCGTGGTGGGCAAGTACTGTGAGAAAAGAGACCCCCACCTGGCCTGTGTGGCCTATGAAAGAGGACAGTGCGACCAGGAACTGATTCATGTAAGTCTGACATCGTGCTTTCATTGAAGGCAAAAAAGGAAACATAATTGAGTCATGACCATTATGTTGTAAATTACTAATGGGAACATTACACCATTATTGTTTTAAGAGGCATATGGATTGTGATAATTCTTGTTCTCTGCACTTAGGCATGCAATAAGTTGCATGCTGTGTTGCTCTCTTTCCTGTTTTAGTTGTTCTAATGTGCATATATTACTTTCATGACATTTCTGAACTGTTGTTGCCACTTAAGTTTAACAGGTTTTGTGCTTTAGGTGTGCAATGAGAACTCGCTGTTCAAGAGTCTGTCCCGCTACCTTGTACGTCGCAAGAACCCTGAGCTGTGGGCGAGCGTGCTGCTGGAGACCAACAATTACAGAAGACCCCTCATTGACCAGGTCCGACCTGTTTCATAATTTAATTAAACTGTTAATGCAAAAAGGTTGCTGGCATTACAGACATGGCTTTCTTATCAGTCCTGTAACACAAAGGTAGCATTTAACAATCTGTTTTATCTACCTGTTTTTAAATGCTTGTTAAATAGTAATCTAGGATCTGTTTTTGTTATGATTTACTTAAAACTACAGCTGTAGTGCGTCATGTCTGTTGTCCCTCTCTGCTGCAGGTTGTCCAGACAGCCTTGTCTGAGACCCAGGATCCAGAGGAGGTATCCGTCACAGTCAAGGCCTTCATGACAGCTGACCTTCCCAATGAGCTCATCGAGCTTCTGGAGAAGATTGTTCTGGATAACTCCGTCTTTAGTGAGCACAGGTGAGAGAGGCTCCATGTTACGTGTTTATCCCAGATGTTTTTGGCTTGCTTGGGCATTTTTGGGATTGTCATTCCAAAGGTCCATCTGCCGTCTCCATAGCACTGAGCAGCAAGTCTCTTGAGTTTTGTATATGGTCATCAGTTCAGAGTTAGTTTTGTACTTCTGTATTTAGCTTCTTGAATTGTGATCATATTCATTACAGTCAGTATAAAATGTTTAGATTTTTTTCCTTTCAAATAAGATCTTCACTGAGATGGCCTTTTGTTTTTGTTTTTTTGTTTTTTACAGAAACCTCCAGAATCTGCTCATCCTGACGGCCATTAAAGCTGACCGGACACGTGTTATGGAGTACATCAACCGTCTTGACAACTACGATGCCCCAGACATTGCGAACATCGCCATCAGCAATGAGCTGTTTGAGGAGGCCTTTGCTATTTTTAGAAAATTTGATGTTAACACCTCTGCTGTGCAGGTCAGTGGATTACTGCTCCACTTTAAGGTCTTTCAGTATTTTCAGTCATTTGAACCCAGGTTGTTCAGAATTATATACTTGACCTAAACCCTGATTATAATGGCCACCAGAAATGTATTATTGAGCGTGATGTAACATGATCTGAATGTCGTCTCATCATGTCCAGGTTTTGATTGAGCACATTGGTAACCTGGACAGAGCTTATGAGTTTGCTGAGCGCTGCAATGAGCCACCAGTGTGGAGTCAGCTGGCAAAGGCCCAGCTTCAGAAGGGCCTGGTCAAAGAAGCCATCGACTCTTACATCAAGGCTGATGACCCATCTGCTTACATGGAAGTGGGACAGGCTGCAGCCCAAAGCGGTAAGATAAACTTATGGCTCATTCGGGGCTTAGATATGTAAACTTTTGGATATGTGCTAAATTCGGTATTCTTTCAAATTTTTTGTTTAATTTAACGAGGACACTTAAATAGTGTTTTGGTAGATATACAGATAAAACATTAATGTGCTTATGAATCTGATCGGAGTTGATTGCTGCGTGCAGGAAACTGGGAGGACCTGGTGAAGTTTCTGCAGATGGCCCGTAAGAAGGCCCGCGAGTCGTACGTCGAAACAGAGTTGATATTTGCCCTGGCCAAGACCAACCGCCTGGCTGAGCTGGAAGAATTCATCAACGGACCCAATAATGCTCACATTCAGCAGGTAGGTCCTGGGAGGCATATAGACATACAGCACACTCGTTACCATTTTAATTCTCTTTCACCTGTTTACAGTTGCTATTTTGCTGATCTTGCTTTCCTTTTTTTTTGTCCATTTCCTTAAGGTGGGTGACCGTTGCTACGACGACAAGATGTATGATGCAGCCAAACTGCTTTACAACAATGTGTCCAACTTCGGCCGCCTGGCCTCCACCCTGGTGCACCTGGGAGAGTACCAGGCAGCTGTGGACGGAGCTCGCAAGGCCAACAGCACCCGCACCTGGAAGGAGGTGAGGAATGACGATGCTGTTTCAATATAGCACTTCTGTTCAAACAAATCACTTTTTCTGTACTGCAATATACTGTCCACATACTCAAACGCATTGTTTGATTTGATTTTCTTCCAGGTGTGTTTTGCTTGTGTGGATGGAAAAGAGTTTCGTCTTGCCCAAATGTGCGGCCTGCATATTGTCGTCCACGCCGATGAACTGGAAGAACTCATCAACTACTACCAGGTAACAGGGGCAACTGTAGAACTCACATTTACAATGAATGCTGAGTAACTACTGGGCACGCATACTATCTGGAATCAGTTATATAGTGCACGGGACAGTGGAGTCTTGCACTTAATTACCAAACATCAAAGCTTACAGATGATATTTTGTTATGTTGTACCTTTTTATGGCAGTAACTCTGAAGTGTCTGAAAACATGAGTTTTGTCTGCGCTGGTTCAACAGAACTGGCCGTTTCTTGGCTCAAGTGAGATACATAACCCGACTTATCAAGTCTTTAATGAAATAATCGCTCCCCCCTGGAATTAAGTGTTGAAAATTAAGAATGTACGGTTTTGTAGTGTGTATTTTGAGTGTATTACTGGTTTAAATGATTATGGTTAGTGCCATTAAGTCTGTCTGTACCCTCCAGGACCGTGGTTACTTTGAGGAGTTGATCACCATGCTGGAGGCTGCCCTGGGGCTGGAGCGCGCTCACATGGGTATGTTCACTGAGCTGGCCATCCTCTACTCCAAATTCAAACCCCAAAAGATGAGGGAGCACCTGGAGCTCTTCTGGTCCCGTGTCAACATTCCAAAGGTACGCAATGGGAACATCAGCAACACCTCCAAACGAAGCACAATCTGTTGTCAACTTTACAACAAACACATTTAACATTGCCTGAATATGAGTTCATGAACTAATGTGTGTGTGTGTGTGTGTGTGTGTGTGTGTAAGGTTCTCAGGGCAGCAGAGCAGGCCCACCTCTGGGCAGAGCTGGTATTCCTCTACGACAAGTATGAGGAGTATGACAACGCCATCATCACCATGATGAACCACCCAGCAGATGCCTGGAAGGAAGGCCAATTCAAAGACATTGTCACCAAGGTAAAAGAACAACGGCTGTATAATACTTGATTAGTGATGCTTGTTTTCATTCTGGTAACTAGTTCGATTATTAACAACAATGCCAACGCAAAGCACTGATAGAAATGTGATAGAAATGATTTGTAGATTTTTAATTGACGATATGTGTTTCATCGTAGGTGGCCAATGTGGAGCTGTACTACAAGGCCGTCCACTTTTATCTGGAGTTTAAGCCATTGTTACTGAACGACCTGCTCATTGTCCTCTCTCCAAGACTGGACCACACGCGTGCTGTCAACTTCTTCAGCAAGGTCCTGGGCCGTTACTGTTTTCTGCAAACAATTCTTATGTTAGGTTGTCATTAATTACAAAATATCTTTAAAAAATGAATCGCTTGGTGTGATGCACAGTAGCATACAACGGAATGACTGTTCCCCACTGAAGTAGTCCGTAGCTTATAGAGAATGATATGTGATGGTGACATAGTTAAAGAAAAGATTGGATGAAAATGGACATTGCTGATTTTTCCTTCATGATTCTTTGTTTAGGTGAAACAGCTGCCTCTGGTTAAACCTTACCTAAGGTCTGTCCAGAATCACAACAACAAGTCAGTAAATGAGGCACTCAACAACCTCTTCATCACTGAGGAAGACTATGCGGTATGATATTATAATATTGCACATTGTGTATCATGTCAGAATGCATGATAATCTATCTTTTAAATGTCTTTTTGTTGGTTGTAGGGAGGAAAAGTTTGGATTTGTTACTTTCAGCACAGCATACTAAAGAAGTCCAGTTTTCATAATTTTCACCAGCAGGTTAAATGTTTACACAGAGTTGGATTTTCAGCTGTATTTTATAATCCCTCCTCTCTTGTGTAGGCACTGCGTGCTTCCATTGATGCCTATGACAACTTTGACAACATCTCACTGGCCCAGGGCCTTGAGAAGCACGAGTTGATTGAGTTTAGGAGGATCGCTGCCTACCTTTTCAAGGGCAACAACCGCTGGAAACAAAGTGTCGAGCTCTGCAAGAAGGATAAGCTCTACAAGGTGCATGGCCGCTAAAACAAACAATAATTTTCACTACATACCAGTTCTTTCAAATAATATAAATCACAGCCCCTTGAAATCAACTGATAATAGAACTAAAATGTAAAGTACTTTACTGTAATTGCGTTCTCCTCTGTGCAGGATGCCATGCAGTACGCATCAGAGTCCAAAGACATCGAGCTGGCAGAGGAGCTCCTGGCTTGGTTCCTGCAGGAAGACAAGAAGGAGTGTTTTGCAGCCTGCCTATTCACCTGCTACGACCTGCTGCGGCCCGACGTGGTGCTGGAGACCGCCTGGCGACACAACATCATGGACTTCTCTATGCCCTACTTCATCCAGGTCATGAGGGAGTATCTCTCTAAGGTGGGTTGGCCCTGATGGTAACCAGTGTGCGCGGTGTATTAGGACAAAGTAGATGGCTTTGTGAGAAGGTTTCTTAAGAGAGAAAAGCATATTGAGTGATCTTACAGATACCATTTTGCAATTTTAGATCATTGAAACAAAGGTAATTAGAAGGTAGATGGGCAAGATTACATCCGTGTTGACTGGGTTTTTTTCTCCTGCTGGTGGGTGTTAATACTTTAAATAAATAGTATTTATAGTATTAAATAGTATTGGCAAACTTCTACCTGTCTGTGGAAACCCACGTCTCGGATTTGCAATGTCAGACCTGTTCAGATGGGTGTACCAAAGCAAGAAACGAAATATTCAATTTAATCTTTAAATACTTTGTCCCTGATTGCCGGTCATTTCCACCCACCTGGTACCTAAAACATTTTTTAAATATAAAAAAAGCATCAGCGGCTGCTAAAATGTTTGCAAATACTATTCCACTATTGGCAGCGTAACACATCAGAAATGAAGCGCCCCAGTACTGCATCTTCTTTCCTCCATTCATGCTCATCTGCCTGTGCTTCTGTCAGTCTGTTTTTCTTCTCATTTGGGTTTCCATCTATTCAAGCTACTTTTCCATACAAATGTGTTCCAGAGGAGATTCATAACTGCTGTGTTGCTCGTCATGCCATTTATCTCTGTTACATAGCAAAAAAAAAAACCCACCTATACCCACCTATAGCTTTCATAACAGACAGCAGACCTGAGTGAGGCGTTTTTGTATAAACCTAAACTTAAAATGCCAAGTTGGTGGATTTTACTACCTCATAATAATTCAATTTGTCATATTAGCTGTTAGTAATACAACCACCTTTAGTTAGTTTTCTTGGTGATAACCAGTTGCTTGCTTGAAACAGGTTAAAATAGGATGATCTGTATAGTGACAATAATAACTTTTCTTAAGTCTTTGCGTTCATATGTTAAACACTGAACATTATTTGGTAGATCTTGGGTTTAGGCTATATTAATCAACATTTGAGTTCTATTCACAGTACTAGAGTAATCTCACGTCTGCATTTGTATCAAAAGTAGCATTATTACCCGCATCTGTCTCAGGATTTTTGTGTTTTCTTTAAGTGACAAGTCCTCTATTTGCTCTTTTCTCTCTGTCAATTTCTATTTTGGGAGACCTCTATTTGTTTTTTTTCCTCCTTAAGTTGCCTCTCTGAATTTTCTTTCCAGGTTGATGCGATAAAGGAAAAGGTGAAAGTCGAATCTAATCATTCTTTTTGACCCCTCTCCCCTGTCCTGTAGCCTGTAGTTTGGAGGAGTAAAATTAGCAGAAACTGCATGACCCCCCTCCCCCCCTCATGTCACTCTGCTGCTTCTGATTGTAAACTCCACATCTCCACTAGACCACCTACCAGCCCACGAGACTCCAGAGCGGGGCTCTTCACACCCGTCCCTTAGCGTTCTGCTAGGTTTGCTGGTGTCAGTGACGGCTCCGAGTCAAACAGAGGTTAAGGTCTGACTGAATGACTTGTTGTGGAATTAGACGGGCACAAAGGAATTTCCCACTTAAAGCTAGAGGATTTCCAATTCATCATTAATAATTGCTGATAGGATTCTCCTGCTGAGAAATCACGTGTTTAACAGAGATCACTGTTTTGTTAAAATAGTGGCATGTTTCTGTCGGGTGCCTAGATTTGCTCAGGCATTTCAATGCGGTAACCATTAGCTCTGATCCTAATTAAAGCGAGCCAGCATTGCCTCAGGATCTATATTGTTATGCTTTGTGTACTTTGCAATTTGCTAACAGAAGGCTGCTGGCCAGAAAACAGAAATAATCCGCTGAAAGATGCTATGAAGCTCCCCCAGCTCAGGGGAGCTGCAGAGTCCGGTGGTAATTCTCTGTGGGCTTATCAGTAGGAGCGACCCCTTTCCCATATTTCTATGCACCCCATCACAGCCTTTCTCCTCGCACGCTCTTGAGCCATCCACTTAAGCCAGCATGCCCATCAGCTCTCCTAAGGCGCGGGTGAAGAGCGCCACTCCGGATAACCACCTCACCTGCTGTGGTCAGGTCCTTCTCTCACAGTCTTGTAGATACATTCTAATGTTAAACTGTCTCGTAACACTACTCAGCTGCAGTCTGCTGCTAGCCATCATCCTCACTTGGTTCAGGATCATTTCAAGAAGCGCATGTTTTCACCCTGTAGACATTGTAAAAGGAGTTTCAACTTGAATTACATTCATGATTCTGAATGATATCTTTATGTTGAGAGGGGCGAGGGCGTATTTATATCTGTGTTTGGACAGTGGCGCAGTAGTGTAGACTGCAGCTAAGTGTGAGACCGAATTTCAGTAATCTAAGACATTATTTTAATGAAGTGACCATTCTTTCAGAGACCTTTCTATTATTATTTTCCTCTGTCTGTCTATACTACTGAATTTATCTCAATGCTCATGTCATAAACATGACTTCCAGGCATTTCGAGAGGGGAGTATTTTTCTACAGGCAGTGTCTCTCTGAGTACTCTTTCCTACTGGAAAGTCTGGTCTCTTCAAGCGACAAACAATTGAATTTATGAGGGCAAATAATCTGTAGTTTGGGTGTGTTCTTTGGGGGGGGTGTACATAAATACGTAGAGCAACAAGCATGCATTTCCCCCTCCCTTGGTAGCATCAGCAGCACTCAGGCCAGGCTAGGAGACATCGTTGTTGGCTGTGCCTGCTTCTGGAAACCTTGAACTGGCTGTACAAAACCATGACCCCCTCCACCCTCTCTCACCCGCTCTCACACTCCCTCCACTGTGCTCTCTGCTTCTCTGTCTCTCTGTCTTTCTCGTGCACTCCTCGAGAAGAAAATGACTAAACTGCCGCTTCAGCATGTCTCTCAACCCTTCTCTTCTGAAATGAAACAACAAGCCTGTCTTTCCTTGAAACAGCCTGCTTAACCAGATTGACTGACTGTGGTAGTAAACCAAGACAGTATGTAGAGAACTGAACCCAAAACCACCGCAAGATGAAAGCTGTCCTGTTACATCATCTGAAGCTTTCTGCTGGCTGCTTAATTCTCTGAACAGTTTTTAGCGCTATCTTTCCCCGTCATTGACTGCCTCTGAGCTGCTTAGCAAGTCCTGAAGCACCAAATGAAAAAATGGGCAGTTTTAGCAAGAGGATTCTCGAGGCTGCTACGTGCTTCTAGTAGGTGTTTGCACTCGAACAATGACTTGTGTGAAGGCCAGGGGCCAGAGTCCCAAAATATTAACACTTGCAAACTGACGCTGACTTAACGCTACACATCGCTGGTAGTTTGTGTGTTTTGAAATAGTGGCAGTTGGAAATGATAGAATGGGCAAATGGAACAACAAAAAATGTTTGCATGTGTTATTCTAGTATTTTTTTATTTCAAATTTTAAAATTGGTAAATTTGTTGGCAAAATAAATAGACAAATTAGTTAATTGATTTCTCAACTAGAATGTTTTCTTATGTGATAATAAATTGAATATCTTTAAAAACAAGCCTTTTGATGACATTACCTCAGCCTTTAGAAGATTGTGATGGTAACTTTTGTGATATTCTGTAGAATCCATTAATCGATCAAATAGTAGATTAGCACCAATCATTGGCACTATACTGTAGAAACTAAATATATATAATTCAGTGCATTTTCAAATAAATACACTATCAGTTCACATTTATTCCTGTAACCCCAACATAAGCACAAAGGCTCTATGAATGAGCATTTCTTTGAGTTCTACACCTGTCCCATGAGTGTCTTAAGGTGGAGAGGTGAAGTAATCGCATTCGCACACATTTACAGACAAGGTAGCACACACACAGGCACATGGATTGATTTAATAACCGTATTATTTATGACTTTGTTGTGTTTGTATCGAGGCATCTTTAGAGCTCAGTCTTTCAGAATCAAGTCTTTACTGTTGTTTGGAGATGGACAAACTAATTAACGTGGGTGAAAACAATTAAGTTGGTGTTAGTAAGTCTGTTTGTACTGGTGAGGGGTTGGTTCTCTACATACTTTACATTTCCAACATGTTAGAGCAGATGATTTGGGTGGCTGGATGGTGGGACCATTATTGCCCAGTAGTTTGTGTTTGTCTCCCCCTCCTAATCCCTAATACTTCTCACAAAGATGTGGATGTGTACCTTTTTATTTTTTTTTTTGCCAAACTTGGTAGAGTAGCCTTCTAGATGTAGTTAGTCATTTTGCCTTCTAGAGGGCCTCCAACACATTAGCAAGGCCTGCCTCCTGCAGCCTGTGTTTTTGTTTAAATCTGGACTGTATTCATCTTCGTCAGGAATGGTCCCATCCGTCAGCCAGTGAAATAACCCAGAGGTCAGTCTTTACAAACCCGGCGTCTCAGCCCTTGCTCTTCAAGAGCCCCATCAGCTACAGTGCAACTGAAGTCTGACGCCGTCGCTGCTGTTGTGTTTTCCACAGGTGGACAAACTCGAAGCATCTGAGTCTCTGAGGAAACAGGAGGAGCAGGCTACTGAGTCTCAACCCATTGTTTACGGTAAAAAGGCCACACACGGATGATGATGATTTGAGGACATTTAAAGGAAACCGAGAATACTTTTGACCATGTAACCACTTATTCTGATGTTTGTGTTGCAGGCACACCCCAGCTCATGCTCACAGCAGGGCCCAACGTGGCCGTGCCTCCTCAGCAGCCCTATGGCTACGGCTACACAGCAGCACCGGGATACGGCCAGCCGCCACAGGCCAGCTTCGGTTATGGCATGTGAACACCCAACAACCCCCGCACCACCACAACTCGACCCAACACCTTCCTCCCATCTTTCTTGCTCTCTTTGTGTTCCTCACAAGCTTCCCATGGTCTTCTACTCACAACAGGGGCCACAAGCAAGCAACAGCCCACTCTCGTTTTGAGTACTATTTTTTTATTATGTTGTGCTGTTACAAGAGAAAACATTTAACTGCATTGAAGGACTTTTATTTGTATTGTTTGAAAAGAAATTGGACCACATGTTTTGTTTGTTTTTCACATTCCATATTTATGACTACTTATTTAGAATTCTTTTGTGTTTATGTTAATGTTATGTTTTTTTATTGGTTTATGGTTTGTGCAGACGTGGACTTGCTAAAGCTCAGCAATGAACCTTTGAAGTAGGTGGAGGAGCATTGGATTTTGCACTCGTGAAGAAATTAATGTAGAAAAGCTATTACTTTTGATGTACTGAACATGTGAACAGCTTACATTGTCTCGTTTGTCTGTATAATGCATTTCATCATTGTATATTCGGAGGAAAAAAGGTTACATATAATATTTGAACATATATTGCCATTTCAATGGCTATAGTTAGCAACACTAAGTGATGATAGTATATTCTGCACAGGCGTGTAGCTTTATGGAGTTTTAAATGCATACAGACGTATGTCACGGTGTGAATGAGGGTGAGTTTGTGTGTATGTGTGTGTGCAAGTGTGACCTGATGGTCTAAATAAGAATTTTAACCCCCTCTCAGTCTGTACTAGGCTGTCTGATCCACCCTCTTAGATGTTAGCTTTCCGTCATTGGCTCCATGTATTTAGGTGACCTCTTGTGCCGTGTACAGTGCTTGTGTGAGACTGTATCTGTGTATGTGCAAGGACGGGACCACGGCTACCAAACCCCAGGGCCCTTAACCGTACCGTGTGTGTGTATTTACTCTGAACCCTCCTCGTGCTGAGGCCCGTGTATGCCAGGTGTTGTGCTGTTTCCCTCGGTCACCATTACTTTTTTTCGCGTGTACAGATGTGAACATGATGAATTGAAAACTTTTAGATGGAGACCCCACCCCATCTGTCCTCCACCCACTGTCCTGTCCTGTTTCTTCCTTGGTTAATGCTTAGCGGCAAGAACAAACAAGGAGGCAGAAGAAGACAGGCCGGCGGAATCTTTCGTGTCCTAACGGCAGCTTGATTAGATCCATAAACACTCCTGTAGGTTGTGTGTTTAGATGGCTATGATGAAGAAATTAGGTCTCAGTACATCCAGTTCTTTAAGAATGGTCTGAAATAAGAGCCTGTATTTACCTTGATGTACTTAACTTCCTTACATGCTTTAAGCTGTGTGTGTAAAGTGTCATCCTAACATAAGTTCAATTCCTTTCTGTTGTCATGCATATTAGTAATACAGGGGATCTGTCATTGATAAGTGGAAGAATATGACTCAACTGAAAGGGAAATACTAGCCTAAATAAAAACAAAAAATTGTACCCAGTCTCCTGTGGAGTTGGTCTGTAGTAGTTAATTCTGTTTTGTTTTTGTGATATACTTCCACTCAAAGTGCTACCTTTAAACACCATCAACTACTAAAACATGTACACTACCGTTCAAAAGTTTGGGGTCACCCAAACAATTTTGTGTTTTCCATGAAAAGTCACACTTATTCACCACCATACGTTGTGAAATGAATAGAAAATAGAGTCAAG
>JAVQJD010027905.1:0-18473 GCA_036023655.1 Nannoperca australis | reverse complement strand
GTGTGTGTGTGTGTGTGTGTGTGTGTGTGTGTGTGTGTGTGTGTGTGTGTGTGTGTGTGTGTGTGTGTGTGTGTGTGTGTGTGTGTGTGTGTGTGTGTGGTGTGTGATATTCAGTGTACTATAGATGAAATGCGGCACCAGGAGGTCGACTTCGAAGTGCAGATGAAGGAGCAGTGTGAAGACTACAAGGAGCTGCTCAGTGAGAAGATGGCCAGAGACATGGAGATTGCTGCCTACAGGTCAGACAGTCTGCTGTCATACATCTGTTTGTGTAAAACTGCTCTGAATAACAGTAATAATATAATAATGTTCTGGGCTTCACAATTGAAGACAAAACAGATGATCAGGTAAGAGTGCAAACGAGAAACTGACTTACAAATATTTGGGGATTGTTTTTAATAGTTTGTTGTTTATATCCCCCATTAGCTTCTAGTAATGATGGTCATCCACAATAATATGAATCGAAAATCTGAACATTAACAGTTAATTAATATCAGGAATTTTAACTGCAGCAAAGAGAAAAAAAGATAAAATAAAATAAAAATAGACTGAATTAGTACATAACCCAGTCACTGCTTAATTTAATTTATTTTATGATGTGAGTTGGTAGGAGATTACAATCTGATGAAGCTCTGTTGCTCTCTATGCAACAGTGTCTTTCAGGTCGTTTGTTTTATGGGTGGGAAGATAAAATTAAATTTCCTCCTGGGATTAACTTTACAGCAATAATTATATTTAACTTAAACACCTAATGTGCTATAATGGAACATAATGTACTAGTGCAGACCCACATTTGGTAATGATGAGCTGCCATAAATGCAGTACTCACGGTGGCCGTCCTTAATGTCACACCTCTCATTCCCCTCTTAAATAGAGCTGCAGGTTGTTATTCTTAAATGAAACGCCTACATTTTATGTCATGTACAGCACGGTGCAATTATGCAAGAGAAGATACGAAGACTTTTGGACAGTGTCGTTTAACCGTTAGCGACACTGTTAGTCAATAGAAAGACTTGAACCAGCACTCTAGGGAGGCAGGGATGGACAGCCATGTCTGCTGGAGAACATGGAGGTTTTCAGTCCAACAAAAACACTGCACCAGGTGGTTTCACTGATTAGTTTGTCTTCCCCTGTTAAAGGTATTCAAGTCATAAAATCAAACTGCCTGAGTTTCTGATTGCAATTAAATCCACAGCCACCCCTGACAAGTATTGTAGATTCCCATCTCTGCAGTAGAGGTGTCAAATGAAAACAGACGTCCCCTGTGGTGCTCACTAAAGTGCCGCACATTATTTAAACCTGTCCAGGAGAATGAGCTGTTTGGGGCAAAGCACATAATGACTGAGGAATGATTTCATTAGATTGTAGATGAACTCAATGCTCTGTTTACATTTGAAACTTTTTACATACTGTGGGAGCAAATCGCAAAGCACCTGAGAAAAAACATGTGGAAATGTGCAAATGACGTGTGCATTGTCACAGTTTTCCCTCAACATCAACATAAGAATCTCTGCGAATAATAGAGGAGTATTTACTCCGAAGTTCCTGTGTACAAGTCCAATATTGTCAAAACATCTCATTTAGTGTCACGTCGACATCCGCAAACAAAGGGCTGACATCACGGGCCCACTGGGGTCACAGGAAACGGCTCCTGAATATGATGCAGCTTCCTGTACGTGACCTTGAAGGCGTTTTCATGTCATTCCCTCCTTCCACTGATGTTTAACCGTCTGCCTTCCTGGTACGTGGAGTGACGCACTTCAGACTTCCTCCTGGTCCCTCCATCGCCAACCTGACTGCACGGGACCCCCAGGGAGCTCTGCTGCGGACCCGAGTGCAGTCCCTTACAATAGCTCATTAGAATGGGCAAAGAGGACCTCACGCTGTCAGCGCTGTGTGCTGGGCCACCGCCAGCTCTTCTCCACGCCAGCCTGTTAATGTCAGCCCTCCCCTTACGCACATTTCCAAATTCGCCACAGTTTTAATTCCTCGTCGTTACCCAACAGACTGTCCCAAAGACATTTAAGGCAGAGGAAAGACACGCAGTCGATGCCAAGTTTTTCGTTTATTTACTGGATGTTTTGTCATCCGTGATTAAAACCATGAATAAGAAATGAAAATGGCGGTTGTTTATTCTCTTCGTGCCGTGGCAAACTGTCTGCACAACAGACCCTAATGACCCCAGGCTGCCATTACTGGGTGGCTTATTGCCTGTGAAAGCATCTCAGAGCAGTTTAGGCAGATGCTCACTGCCTTTGCTCACTGCTAATGTGAGCCATATTACACTGTAATTCATTCTGCTGTTCATTGTGGTCTGCTAACGCTACTGCATGATACAGCAACAAGTAGCTCAACTAAGAGCACATTTTGAAGTGGATGACTTTACTGTACGTACCATCTTAAAGCTGCTATAATCAATATTTTTTTGATGATTCGCCTCAGCTCTGCCGAGCTTCAGCATCTTTCAGTTCATTGTTTTGGTTTTCTGGCCCACAGCTTTACTGCTGTGGTTCACTCTGCCTGATGCATCTGTTTCCAGATGCATCAGGCAGCTGTTTGAGGTAAATAGCTTAAAACCCCCACTGATGCTACCTGCCCATCAGCTAACAGCTGACAGACACAGGTTTGCTGGTAGACACAGATATTTCCCTCCATATAAAACAGCAATTTACTCATTGATCATGATGAACATATTTATGATGATGTGCTGGAAGTCGTGCTGGATTGAAACAATCACTTTGACCAAACAATCTCATCAAAAGGTCACTTAAGCAGCTCTCCTGAAGCTTTCCATCATATCCCATAATCTTCATCAGCAGATGGAGTTTGCCAATTATCATATGTGTTCTTATTTTCTAAAGACTTTAAGGGCTTTTCATTGATGCTGTCTTCAAAGTTGAGTTTCAAAGTTTATTCTTGACCCTGAAAACTTGACACAAACTCACCTCAAGGTCCACGTTCAATGTTTATGATTGAAATCTCCAGAAAAGCTATTAAATGGACTGAAACTGAAATGATTAGATGATTGACAAGAAAATCAGTGATCAACTATAATGACATTGAACCAATTTACCAAATTATCTTTTTTGCTGTTGGTCGGACCTGGGATTTTAGGAAATCGTGGTGGCATTTTTCACAATTCTCTCCACATCTTAAATACCAAACTTAGCTAAACTTGATTTATTAATTGACCAATTGAGAGAATAATCTGCAGGTTAATTGATAATGAAAATAATAATGAAAATGTTTTGTCAAATGCTGTTTCCAAAGGGAAGAATGAACTTTGTACCTCCAATAAATTGCTATGTTCTGTCTTTCTGGTAAACTTGATTGAACTACAACTGATTAGCAGCACTTTGTGTGAGTACTTCACCTTGGTTACCTGTAGTTTTTGTGTTTGTGTCTTTATCTGGTTCAGGAGTCTCGTGGAGGAAGAGGAGGAGAGGCTGTGCAACCTGTGATATGAAGCAGGAGAGTCCGACTGGCTGGCTGGAGTGTGGCTGGATGCTTCCCCACACATGGATTAGAAAACAGACAACAGGGAAACGTGAAAAACACGCAAATAAGCACTGGGATGGCGCTTAAGGTAGCAAAGCAGCAATTTCAGCAGATGTAAACTTATCATGACGGATTCATACGGTCGGGAGGCCTAAAACGGGCCATTGATAACAGGTCGCTGGCAGATGACCCCGAGACTCCAAGAAAGATGGAGCTGTCTAAACCTGGTGGGAGGATGGGAGGATGGGCGGCTGTGTGATGAGTGTGTATCCATTCAGTGTCTGGCGGGGATATTTCCTTAAGTGGGTTTTATCTTTACCAGCTCACTGTTATGATTCATAAATGTTTTGTCCCCTCTTTGTTGCACAAGTCCCATATAGAAACATAGAAAACAAATACACACACACACACACACACACACACACACACACAAGCAAGCGAAACTGCTGCTCAGTGGAGTCATCCCACCTCATCCATCACTCAAACTGTGTCTGATTACCAGCTCTTAACCTCTGACCCCTTCACTTTTAGCAAACGTATCGACAGCTCTCCCTTTGGTAACTAAAAGCATCTCAACTTTCCCTTTGCTTTTACAGTCATTTGTTGTTTTTTTTGTTTAGTTTTTTTTACACCAAATCAACCGTCAAGTGTGCAGTGCACTGTTTGCTTTTCAAATGGTTCATGATGTTGTTTTTCCTGCAGCTCTTACAAAATAAGCACCTGGATCTTTCTACAAGAAAAGTCTGCATGATTCATTCTTTCTCCTTTGAAAAGCAATGTCGTTTCAGAAATGAGCATTTGGTAATACATTCCGCTGTAATCTTTTCCTTATTTTCTTCATGGCTTTCAAGCTGTCTGCGATAAATCATTTTTGGTTCCTGCTTCTGCACAAGTGTCAGATTGTGCTTTAGATTTAAATGAAATAAAACTAGTTGCTTGAGAGATCACCTCATACTTTGTCTTTTGTTTCATGAGAACTGCTTGTGAATCCTTAAGCCTTTCCCTGTATTATAAAACTATGATTTATGTTCAGTGATCCTTCTTTCATTCATCTTTGTGCTTAACGTGAGATTTAAACATTCCCAGCTATTAACGAACTCAAAGGCTTGTTAGCTCTGCCATAAAGATGAAAAATGCTGCTAATAATGGATCAGATACGATTAGCCACACTCTGTGAACTTGTGGTGATGAGGAGTTAGCCTCTGTAATAATTGAGTTCACTGTCTGGAGAAAAGGGCTGAGGCCGGGTGACCATGGTGATTTGTTTAATTGTCCCAAAATGAAATATGGCCGGCCCAGGAGGAAGCTGATGCGTCTGTTTTCTCAGAACCGCAGAGTTCAATCAAGACCTCAGTGGAGAGGAGCTAGAAACCTCCATATCGCTCAACCACCCAATGTTCCTGATCTTGTGGGACTGCTCTGTTGTTGCCTTGTGGTACATGTGAAAATATCTAAGAAAATTGTCTTCCTCTAAGATTTGTGTTTTCCCACTTTTATCTTCTCTCCTGGGCCTTTTGGGGGAAGGTGGTTGACTGTATGGGAATCACGTAAATGCAGGAAATAGACTGGACCAGAAAAGTAAAATTTTGAGTCTCAGGAAATTCATCATCTATCCTGCTCTTGTTGATGTGCTTCTATGCAGTAAAAGTGATCTCTGAACACCTGCATTCAGACCACTGTGCAAGAGAGTAAGTTATTAGTCCAAGAAGCAAAAGGCAACATGAACAGAACAACAAAACAAAAAACCCCTCTAATAATACCTGGGAAGTTGTGCGGGAAGAGAAAAAAAGCATGCATTTCATACACATAAAGGGGTTAAATAAATGATTACATGTAAGAATAACTTAAAAAACACTAGAATGCACTGTGTGAGGCTGTACTTGGGCATAGCTCTTGTGCTAAATGCTAACATCGCCATGCTAACATGCTAGAAGTGACAATGCTAACATGCTGATGATTACCAGGTGTAATGTTGACAATATTCACCATCTTAGATTAACATGTTAGCATACTAACATTGGTTAATTAGCACTAAATACAGTGGAGTTGAGCTGGGGCTGATGGGAATGTCTTTAGTTTAGCAGGTCATAAACCAAAATAATGCAAAAATAAAAGATTTTACCTGATTATGACTCTAGATGAAAACTGAAGGGTGCAATTAAGTTCTTACAATTTATTCTGAGTATTATGAGACATTTCACTCAAAAGAAGAAAAGTCGTGGATCACCAAAGTCATCAGAACTTACAAAAATAGAAAGATTCTCTCTGGGTAAAAAAAGCAAACCTTAGGAAACCCTAAATAATATTTTTATATGAATACAAACATAAAATAAATCATTAAACAGTCATCCTGAGAGAAATCAACAAACCAATTGAGATGTTTCCACCAAAGCAAAAACACACATGACTCGTGTTTGGATTAGGACATTTGGTGATTCAATTGCAGATTTGTTTATAACACAATTAAGTATTTCAAAGACTCTTGATATTTGTGAGTGTGGTGACCTCTGTGCTCCTTTGTTTTCCTTTGGCCTCATCACACGTCCTTGACAACTGAGAGAAATGCGTGTTAACCCCTCAAAGCTGGTCGGTGACACTGAGTGGCCTGGGGCAGGACTGTGGCATCTCTGCTCCTTGAAGCTGGACAATTTGATTTGAAGGCGGACATTTTCTAAGCTGAGTCATGGATCAGTGGTTAGCCAGTGGCTTTGCCTTTTCATCCCTTTTTTATTTTGCCTTCATGGTTTCTCTGGATGGATGAAAGGGGGCTAGAGGGGAGGGGAGGGGAGGGGAGGGGGTGTTGAGAAAGCGGCAAAACCTTCCAAACACCAACAAACAAAGAAATCACTGCTGGGGATAAATGAGAGTTTGGTCCTTCAGGGTAACGTTTGCTGTGAGATTGAATGTTTTTTGATGTTGAAAGACACCATTTCACACAACATGTGCTGTGGACATAACATCTCATTAACTTCACATGGTGCAGGAATGTCTTTACATTAAGAGTGGCAGGGCAAATCTGATAAATTATGACATCCGAGCTCATTGTGTCAGTACACATATCTTCAATCTGCAGCAGAGGAATCTGATTAAGACCTGAGGTAATGCTGATCCAGGTCAGCTTGTATGTCTCAGCTCAGCTGTCACCTACACATAGGTATCCCCAAACCTCAGGTTCACCCAGACAAATAAACACTGTCCTCACAGAGGACAAAAGCAATTTTTTAAAGTCTCGTCATGGCAGCTTGGATGTACTGAACCAAGCTGGTGTTTAGAAAGCAAATAAATAAGAGAGGACGGGGTTGAATCAAGGAAGAAAATAAGAACAGTAATAATATACAAAGGAGAAAGAGCTATTGAGAAAGTATTTCCTTAACAAGAGGGGAACAAATAATAAATTATGGGGCCCCTCTCCCTTGAGGCAGCACTGGCACGCCTGAGGGTAGCAGGAAGTGGGCATCCCTCTCTTTTTATAGGGGCTGTGGACAGGCTTCCACTGTGGGAGCATCAGAGCCAGAGTCCTGAGAGAAAACTCCTCAGAGGAATGTTTACACACAAACAGTCTCTCTCTGACACACACTGAGTTTATACGCTACGCTATGCTGAATGAAGATGGTGGTGGTGCGACTGTATAACCTCCGGGACCCCCATCATGTCATCGCTGCAATTTCTGCCCTCCTCATATCTGTAGTCCCCCTTGGCCTGTATAACTGAGAGACTGCTGACAGCCGTGACCCCACATTTACCCCACACTCCCACTGATGCCTGTCCCAAAGCAGGTGGCAAACACCCCACCAACACCAGACTCTTCATCTTGATCTGCCAACTATGTGAAAATTTGATACCTTTTACTTTGTGGCAAACTCTTCAGTGCCTTTTCTTGTGATGAGGAGATAAAGCAAAGCAGCTATTTTTAATTTCCCCAAACTCCACACAGAGGGTTAGTCACAGCCAAAGTTGATAAAAATTTCCCTTTTGTCCCAAAGTGTTCAATTAATCAACTTCACAGGGCATGCTAGATAGAAGCGGATAAAAGTCTGGGCTACAGGGAACACGAGAGAAAACAGCCAGGATTTGTGTTCTGCCGCAGTGGCTTTCAAACCCATTAAAGCATGTTAGCACCTTTTTTTTTGTAGATTTTTTGGCTATTTTGTCTGTATTTGATAGAGACAGCTGTAGAAAGAGAGGAAAGGAGGGAGAGAGAGGGGCGACATGCAGAAAGAGCCTGGGCTGGATTCGAACCCATTAAGCATAGTGACTTTATTGTCAGCTTAGGGCTTACACAGATCCAACCATTTGCTGTATTGGATTCTTGGCAGATGGCCTTCGTGGATCTTGACCACCTTTGAATTCAGTCCTCATGTTAAGCTTCACCTTGTCAGTAAATGGGATGCTCCCTGCACTTACCCTACACATAGGAACGTATGTTTTGGTTGTATTGGTTTCTTATCAGTTGGGGAAAAAATCTAATCACATAGTTGCTGCAAGAGCTCCTCCCACCTACTGTAGCACTTAAACTGATTATTTTTGTGGAGTTTCTGTATTGATAGATGGCAGACTGCGATATACTACAAAGAAAGTGCATGTAAATGCACAATGCGAATGAATTTGATTGAATTATAATCTATACAGTCTCTTATAGAGTATAAGAGAGTTAGGAACACATAAATGCAATGGCACACCACCAGAAGAATCTCCCTTCCACTTAATGATCTATAATCTACAGAATTTGGCCAAAAATGTATCTTATTTGTAATTTATTAAACCTTCATTACATTTATTTTTTGGCCACTCAACAACCTGTAAACACAACACTGACATGTTATCAACTAAAGGTGTTTTCAGACAGCGAGTGGTTGCCACTGCTGCCTCCATTGTTGTCAACATAAACACAATGATGAGAAGAGAGTGGCGGCTGCCATCTTAGTTGATGATAGTTAAACATTTTCAACTTTGCTTCCGCAGCTTGCTGTGTAACCGTGGCAACCACATAAACCACACAGAAAGAAACATACAGGAGCAAATTTACACACTTCTTCACCAGCAGTAAACAAACATATGCTATCATCAGCTTCAAAGTCTGAGTATCCATTATTAATAAACAATGTTTGTGATATTAGTTAGCACAACCTACCATATTAATCGCATCATATTGCTAACTAGATTACACCAGGTAGATGGCAGCAGCCTGTGGTGTATTGTGCAGGTGGGTAGTAGGATTGGATGTAGTCTGGAGCTGCTGTCACAGCGTTGCAATCTACTGCCACCGATACAAAACAGAACATCAATGCCACCAGATGCAGCAACGACCTCTTGCTGTGTAAAATCACCTTTTATAGTTGTCTTTGTGGGCAAACAGTTGCTTATTTACACATTTAGCAGTTAGCGAGCAACATTATCATTCATTTGGAGTCATGTTTCTGGCCACCTCACAAGTTTAAGTTCAATATTCACTCTTATTTTACCTATTTCTTTCCAACTGCTGATGAAAACATGGCTCTCTGAATGCTGCTTGCTCCACTATGTTCACCAGCCCAAAACAATGAGGTCAAAGTCACAGTCAGGTGATCATTTTCTGTAGGTTTGTCACTACGAGTGATCCCTTTTACATTACACGTAGTGATTTGATCCATTGTTTATGTAAAAATATTGATTAGTGCAGCTTTAAATTTATACGGAGGTCTGTTTTTCAAAATGCCTAATGTTGCTTGTAAAACTTGAGTCAATTAAATAATTTATTCCTGTTACCATCCATTGACTTATTTGAGCCCATAGCCAATTCCTCTTCCTGTGCCTCTGAGGACTTGGAGCCAGAGCACCAGTAGTCCAAACTATCATAATTTGGGCTGGGAGTAAGAAATCACATGTGTCACAGTTTATGATGGCAGTCGTAGCCTGGAGCAAACGCTGGTTTAGAATTTGGAACAACCTACGAAATCATTTTCTTTGTGCACCAGTCATTCATCTTTTTCCCAGACACCCAGACATCTCAGGCCTGCTTCCTCTCAAAGTGACATGACCAGCAGGTAAGCAACATTTTCCCTTCTTGGATCACATGTAGGTTTTTTAAATTATAAATTAACATACATTAAAATGTAATTTGCGTGTACCTTGACATGATTTCCACATCTTGAACTGGAATCTGTCTCTCATTTGACAGAAATCTTTCGGTGTCATGTTAAGGACAACAACATATGGACCAATCTGAGATTACATTGTGGTGTTAAGTAGGTTATCCACCAATTAAATCCTGGAATTTTCTACTACAGGATTTACAAAGGGTAGGACAGCTCAAATACTCCTAATCTTCATTGTAGTCCCACTCTGACGTAGACTCTTTGCTCAGCTTGTCTCCTGAAACCTTTCTTCATAAGTGACTATTAAATGGTTGGTTGAGTGTTCAACCACCAGTGAGCCTCAGTAGAGCTGCTACAGGCCTATGTTGCCCTTGTGCCGTTCCACCGTAGAGGCTCACCAGAGGACCTGTCAGACCTGCGATGTTTTACAGCTCAGTTTGCAGACAAAACACCTCACAACCAAATCCCTTCAACAACATCTGCTGCCAATTTAGCCAAGGCATTCCTGCAGTCTGTGCTGTTTAATATTCACAGGGGTTAGGATCTGCCGGGACAGGGGTGGATGGGGACGGTGGGGAGGGGGAACCGGCTTCTACAATCCTTTGGTCCGTGGTCCAGACACGGTGAAAAATGAGGGGTTAACAAAGAGTGAGCTGGTGCAGGGCTGGGTTAACTGGGCTAATTTGCTGGGATAATAATGGTGTTCAGGCAAGGCCTTTGGGGAGCAGCGGTGTGGAACACAGACCTGATGGTGCAACCACACAGGAAGTTTACAACATGGCCAAAAATGTATTCAATCATCAAACAAGCAGCGAGGAGCTGGCGGCATGGCCAGAGCCAGCAGGCATCCTGAAGATGAAGACAAATGTTTGGCGAAGAGGCCCGACAGCACCACATCTACAAAATTTCAGAGCGTAGAAACCCCTGATTTTATTGGCCAACTCTAAGCAGAACATGTCAAAGGTGCACATTTTCTTCTACATTTGCCAGTAGCCTTCAGCGTGATATTAACATTATAGAGTACAATATATATATATATATATATATAGGTTTTTAATTATTCTCATGTGAGTATCTAAAACACATGTTGTTGTAAAATTAACAATAAACCTGGATGTTGCAAATTTTATAGGAAATTATTTGTGAATGGTTGAACAAAAAAAAGCTAAAATATCTTGAATACATAACAACACGTACGTGCTGCCTGGCTGAGTTAAGAGAGAGTAATAACCCAGTTAATTGATAATTAGACCCATGGCCTCCTTAAATATGACCACACAACGTCCTTGTGAATTTTTATGGATGTATTCCAGGCACTGTTAAATTTAGAAACAAAGGAAATTCAAACCAGCTTCCTCTTAGTCCATGTTTATTTGTTTATGCTTATGTCTATGAGAAAATATATCTGGCTGAATATTATGTTTTAGGATAAACAGTACCTTGCAGAGAAGGAAACCTTAACATGCAAGCACTCATATACAGAACCTAAAATACTGAAGTTCAACTGTATTTGTTTCAGCGGGATGGAGTTCTCATGTGTGGGAATATTTACTTTTCATCATGTGCAGAAGATATCAGTAACTCCCTCGTTTTTGGGGGGTGAAATGGCAATTTGTGTAAAAATAAATTCTGTCTATATTTTGCAGTATGTGTCCTGGTTCCCAAATGAACGTGGTTCCCATGTTGAGAGGATGGTATTTCAGCGGATGACACAATTGGCTCTGTCTAATGACTCTGAAAGGGTGATGTGGATCGTGCGACACCTCTACTGCTCCCTCACTAAAGGACACCCCTTGCCATGGCAACTGCCTAAACATCAGTCTCCCCATTCAAGGGAAGGTCTTGAGGGAATATACAGGGCTGCAATTTCTTATATATAAGAATGGACCCAGCCTGTGTGCTCGGCCATATTGCTGCCTAGTGGACCGAGACAGCTACACGTGATAATGAAGACATCAGATATCATATTTATACAAAGGGCAGTATGTCTTGTGCACAGTGTTGCACAACATGTGTGAAATCTGATTGCCGGTGGTAGGAGCTGTATATAATGTGCTGTTAAAGAAAAAGAAGAGACATTTTGGGAATTATGCATATTCACTTGCTTTGATTAACATAAAGAATGGGGAAATAGCTAATAACAAATTAAATGTACAAATTAAATAAATTATAATGTATGTCTTAATTTGTGAGGTATTTTTGTTTAGAGTTATAGTTCTGTTGTTATTTTTGAACTTTAGAAAGAGCCAGACTAGCTGTTTCCTCCTGCTTCCAGTCTTCATGCTAGGCTAAGCTAACCAGCTGCTGGCTGTAGCTTCATATTTACCAGATGGGCATGAGAGTGATATTGATCTTCTCATCTAACTCTCTGCAATACAGTAAATATGCAATTCAAACTATTCCTTTAATCCCAGTCACTAAAATCTGCATTCTATAACAAGGGACCCATCATAAAGATTTATACGTTTTAAGAAATTGTTTTATGGTTACTAAATAATTTACTAAAGCTTTGTAGATAAGATAAGTTGTATGCAATAAATAGTAACAAGGAATTAAGACGGTAAAGACATTTCTCATTTCCAGCTTTGCGTAACATTCAGGACTCTGTATTTCACTCATCTTGTAGTTGTGTCAAAACACCTTTCAGGGATGTGTTGATACAGGGCATCCAAGAGCCATCCACACTCTTCAACATGTTTTACATTCCCACCTCCTGCCTCGCATTATACTGAAGAGCAATTGGCCTGATGCTGACGGAGTCCCTAAACATTCATTGTATAAGGAACAGTTTGCACGTGCTGAAACTGGAATGACCTCAGGGTGATGGAAATGCTTGCTGTGGCCTCATTTTAAAAATGGTTTAAAAATAATGTATGACAATATGATTTATGGTCAAACACCATTAACTATGTAAGTAGTGCAATTTAGGTGCAGTATTTCTTGTCCTGATGAACATGACTGTTCAAATTAAATGTAAATTCTTGTCAAGAGCAATGAACTTCCAACACAATTAAAGGTGAGTTGAGGTAAAAGTGTTTTTGAACCATTCATAGCCTCACTGACAGTGAGAGGAGTGTAGTTTGATGCACACACGGATAGGAAGACATCTCATTCACAGTGGAATGAAATAATACTTTGACAAACACTAAGCTTTTTTTCTGTGATGAATTACTGTGCCTGAGATATTTTGTCAGTGTCCTTTGACTGTTATTTTTCATGCTGCACAGAAATGAACGATGACAGACGTTCTCTTTTTAAGCAATGCCGACACCAGAAGGAATATTGTAAAGAGAGCCCCAACATCGGTATTATACGTTCAGGAAACCTCTGCTTCACTAGATAATACTCAGAGGAACATGACAGGAAATTCGGGAAGGAAACAGATGATGTCTTGCAGAGGTCATGAGGTAGTTTTGAACCTGTGATGACAGGAACAAATGGTGTTCACCTCCCAGCCCGCTGAGCCACACAGACCAATGATTTAAGTTGAGAATGTGCCACTGAATTTCTCTCTCTATCTCTGCTAAGCCATGTGTTTGGCACACACATACTCGGGGATATTCAAAGTGCCTGGTCTGGTTTTATAGCGAGTCCCCCTGGAATGAGATTACTTTAAAAAAATGTCAGGCTGTTGTTAGTCTAACAGAGGTCATGTTTACATGAATGGAGTAGCTGTTGAAGCGATGGCCCCGTGTGAGCCAACTCCGAGCTACAAGACTAGTCTGAACCTTTAATGGCCAAAATGATGAACATTTGTTTTCATCACACCCACTGACCTCATTGAATGTAGCTCCTTTGTGTTTAAATTCAAATAAGGGGGGGTATTGTGAGTAAGGAGAGTGCTAAAATACTCTTCTCTGTGGTTTTCCTCAGTGTTTGTGAATATAGCTAATGTGGGTTGACGCCCACACGTCTGACCTTTTGAGTCATGTCAAATCATCCCTAATCCCAGTGTCGTCTTTATCAGTTCATGTGTACACTGGATACCACTGTGCCTTCCCCCGCTGTGTATCTCTGGTGTGTGATTGGTTGGCTGAGGGTTGATCCATGTAGTCTGTAATATTTACCTGTTGCGGGCAGATGTTCTCCAGGAAAAGTAAGAACACGTCCTGGCTGGATGCCAGTGCTCCGTTTACCCATCATCAATCATGTAGTGGACGGTTAACCTACCTAAATCACTAAGTCGTTACTACAAACAACAGCAAGTTTAAGTCAGTCTGTGGGTTGGTCAGTTTGAATTAACGTCAATTCATGTTCTTATAACAGTTTGTTGAAGTAAGGCACACATTATGAAAGCTGGGACATTCATGAATCTGGTTCGGGTGCCATTATTGATCATTTAAATGCATGATTAATTAAAAATGTCATAAATGTTTCATTTTTCCCCCACAGTGAAGTGGTTTGGAGCTGATTTGGAACCAGTCTGATCATTAAAAATCATGGATCCACCCAATCACAGCTCTGCTAAAATCTTCTAAGGCAGCCACTCTTGTCACACAAAACCTCTTATAAACACTGTGACAATTTACAACTTTAGTTTGTTATGTCAGACTATTCTATTTGTTATCCTTATCCTCATGATTGTTTGGTGTGGTTAAACAAAAATGTTATCTGTAAACCATTTCCTTAAATGCAAAGATGGGTAGCTTGTCCTGTAGCCTGCACAATGTGGCTAGTAGTGCAGGTCATTGCAGTCACCTTGGCAAAAACAAGTAGCCTATTTATTTGAGAATTATTTATGCTGCAAATCAGCAAGAATTTCAATGTATAAATGTTTGGCTCTGTTGGAGAATAATTATTTGGGTTTTGGCACCTGGTTATCTGCTTAGTGTTGAGAGTTGCATAACATCGTACAGTGTGATGTGTTGAAGGATAGCCTGCTAATCTTCTTTTGATCCAGTAGCCTAGTTAGTATTTGGCTACATAAAGCCAAAGAGTAATACTTGACACTATAGGTTATCACAGACTCGTAATAATAAAAAACAATATATATATATATATAGGCTATATATTAGTCATGGAATTTATGTTCTGCTCTCTATCTTTTCATATAGGCCTACAATTTCCTCTTGACTGTTTTCAACCTGAATCTTGTGGGTTTTATGAAGGGAAGTTATGAAAAGCTATGTTAGCATAAAAATTCACATAGCCTATCGTGTTTGAGGAGCTCGCCCCTAACACCACAATCTTCATCTGAGGGAGAATACAGACATCTTGGAATTCAGACAACAAACACAAATGGACGCCATCTTGTTAACCTGCTAACGGTTGACGCTAACGTTAGCATTGTTATGTGAAAACCTAACAAGGGCTACCAGGGTACTCACTGCTGAGTAAGTGTTTCAGTAATCCAGTGTTGTCTTTATTTGATCAATACTTGGCACCTACAGTAGCTGTTAAGAGTAGTTCTTGTGAAACATTAGCTATTAGAAACATTAACCACTAAGTTAACTACTAGATGATAATGGCTAGTTAGGGTAGGCCTACTGCTTTTTCTAAGTAGCTAAACCTTCCAAACAATAGAAAATTCACAGTTGTTTGGTTGCTGTGAATGATCACTTTTCAACATTGTTTGTATTTTTTTTTGTCACGTAAATAGAAATGGTTTATTTGGCAGTATAGCACAACTTAAAGGTAAATGTTTGCATTAGTTCACTACAATATTAGCCATGCAGATCAGGGTTTAGGTGGGGGCCATGGTGTCTAGGAAGGTTGTTGTAACCGCACAACACTTATAAACAAAAAATATTTTATCAAGTTACACTGTGTGTATTTGTATATTCTTTTGTTATTGAAAAGCCAAGACTGACACTAGCAGCAGGTTGTATCTCTTATGTATTATAAATGTATTGAAGTCACTCAGAGCTAACTGTTAAGCATTTTTGCTTATCTAAAACATAAGGGTCCTTGAGTATTTTGGAAGATATGTGTGTTGATAAATTACCTTCTAGGTTTATCAAAGTTCTTCAGGGATTTATCTTTCAAAAGAATGAATGCCTAGCCCTGTGACTCAAACAGATTGATAATACATGAAAGGGCCAAACAGACGCTAGACTTTTACAACATCCACTATATCTCTTCCTGTGGATGTTCATCGTCAGTAATCCTAAACTTAAGGGGACTACTCACCTTCTTTGGAGGGGGAAAATGTTGCATAACATACTGTACTAGGTACAGTATAAAAATGATATGACATTACCTTCATTTTGCAGCTCACTTACAAGAAGTGCATTCAACAACCATCAAAAATTGTTCTTGCACCTCATATAAAAGCATCGTGTGCTCTTTTCAGCATTAACCTTCTGGCCCGCGATAATTTTCTCCACCCTCCGGCCCTCCTGACTCATCGCCACTGTGTCTCCCTGTGGTACCCACGGTCAGTGTGCTTTGTATATTGCTGATGTCTGTGTTTACTAGCTTTACACGCAATGTTAGCCAGAGATGTCACCTATACCACCACACACACACACACACACACACACACACACACACACACACACACACACATTAAGTACCCAAGCACACACATACAATTCACATATTCACTACTATATGTGCGCACACAGAGATTTACACAGAAACACTGTGCTGGAGGAGAGAAAAGTCTTCAGGAAACTTTGAGTCTTCAGGGTTTGTGTTTGATGAGCAATTCAGTGGAGATAATAAGTTGTTAAGACATCCCTATGATTTACTGTGGGATCTCGACTGCGTCTATTTCCTGAAAGCTGAGCCTCACTCACAGCCTTTGTGTTACCATATGTTGAATTTTTAATCGATTAACATCCTAAAGGAGAAATGGGAAAGTGCAGATTTGCGACAGTGGGAATGTAGGAGCAAGGACAATTCTCTGGTATTTGTATATGGCTCATGCTCTCACTCTCATGCACAGCACTAATGTGTGCTCCTGTATGGCTTGAGCAAGTGTCAAAAAACTGCTGTCTGCTGCTTCTGAAGTAATTAGTGGCTCTGTCCACTCAGACAGCTGGCCAATTAAATGTGCTCGTGGCTACTGCTGCTGCGTGATGTGTGCTGGGCTTCACACAGAGGTGTAGATGGGAGGACAAACTCATCTCTCCGTAGTGGGGGGAGAGATGCCAGGAAAGCTTGGCGTTGTCTGTGTGCTTCTCAGCTGGCTGTGCGGGCAGATAAGAAAGGAAGGCAGAGGGAGAGCTGCTGATTCTGGGTTTATTCCACAAATCCCCCGCCTTCTCCTGGTCTGCCTTTCTCTGTGCAGCTGCAGGTCTGGGAGCTGACCTGCATTAAGACATCAAAAACTGCCTGACGGGCTAATAGTAGTGGTTTTCTAGAACATCTTCAAAAGCTTGTTAAACTGTGGAGGTTTGGCAGTGATTTAAGGAAATCTGCTATTATGGTTTAAATAGAGTTCACCTAATCTATATTGGCAGATTAGAAATGCCTGGACATCGCCCAAGTGCTTCCTCGCTAACTGATGTCTCTGTCCACAGTAACGTATTTGTTAGACATCTACAAACACAGACTTTTTCTGTGCTACTGAATGAATGAAACTCCTGAGCCAACATTTCTTAACCTTAACTTTTCATACATTTCAAAGCTCTCAATACTGTCATTATTGGAAAGTACAGAATGTTGCGAAGATAAAAAGAAATTCTCACTCCTGATGCAGTTTGTTCTTTTGACTGTTGCACTTTTTGTTGAAACACACCGTAGGGGTCTGTTATATTGTAACCATTTTGCCTTTATTGTTTTCTGTAAACCCTCTGGTGCTGACGGGAAAATAGCTTTGGTTTGGTGTGGTCTAGCCAGTGGAAATCTGACAGTGATTTGCTGATCCTGTGCAATTGCATGATGGCTCTCATCCTCTAAGGCCACAGGACCCTAAGAGCCAGCCAATCACTGCCCTTCAGTACTCTGCTGTTGGTAATTATAGGTCAGTGTGTGTCACGACATCATTGTCTTACTTTTGAATGGCTGAGTACCAGCTCCCGCTGCAATGCTATGTTATGTTGTTGCTATGTTATGTTGTGTTTTTCTCTTTGCTTTTTCAAGCAGAACATAAATACAACAATGTGAATCATTGTTCTTTGAGTTGTTTTGCCGAATTCCAGGCAAATGAGAGTGAAGGCTGTAATGAAACGTTGCTCCTTTTCTGCTTTTAAAGATCATCCGTTCAGTCAAAATCACACATCATTCTAGTATGAAGCTTCGAACACTGATCTTTAGCTTCAAGATTTTTTGTGGGAAAACCTGTTGCACCAGCAAACACTAACTGTTGTAACTAAGTACACACGTAGTGCATTACTTGGATAAAATGGGAGTTAAAGCCACTACTGAATAGTGACAGAGAACTACAGTAGAAACTGTGAGACTTCTGTTTGTGTTTTTATCACCAGTAAAGTAAACTTTTTTTAACAGCATTAATACCCAATAAATGCTGCATAAATCCACACTGTGCCCTCATCTAATATAGATACAAGTAAATGTACAGCACAATATGAAGTGAGCATGTCAGTATCATACATGTAAGTAGATGTAGTCTGTCACAGGCACTGCACTCACAGTTAATAAGAAATGTTTGTATGGTGCAGTGCATTATTACTAAGTTATAGTGCAACTCCCCTACTATGTTTAACCTAAGCTGCATTTGAACTTGAACTGATAGCTGGTGCTTGTATGGAACAAATCTACTGCCTGTCATGTTTGCACAATTGCACTTGTCTAATTTTGACCTCTAAATAAATACAAAAAATTGATTTGTTAACAGTGTTATTCACATTAATATTGGTTATTCACATTAATATTGGTACAGCTTCCCACAGTCACTAGCATGGCTGTAGACTCTTACTTCATTTTCATTCATGTTTATTATTGGCCAGAAAAGGACATGACACATTTGTTTTCTTAAAATAAGATTTTTAATAT
>JAVQJD010027893.1:0-13966 GCA_036023655.1 Nannoperca australis | reverse complement strand
ACCTGTTCTGCCAGTCTTGTTTATTAGTTAGTTATGCCAAGTATTAGCAGGGAGAGTGTGTGTGTGTGTGTGTGTGTGTGTGTGTGTGTGTGTGTGTGTGCGGGCGCACGGTGTAGGAGTCCTAACAAAGAGGCTGCCGAGTCACGCTGCTAAATGCGATCTCAGCCCTGAGGCACTCAGATAAGAGCTTATGGTTTGTCTTGTCTGTTTATTTAACGAGGCAGAGAAAAAAAAGATACGACAAAGCAAGAGCATCGATGCCAAGAAGGTCAACGGCACAAAAAGTCCGGTGCACAAACTGAACAATATTTCATCAAACTAGCTGTCATTTAGTGGTAATGTTGTGTAAAATATTGTTTTCATCCAGGGGACTTTTTATTCCAGCTTTCTCTGAGTATTGATTCTGTACAGAGCTGCAAGAAGCACACCTGAGACAGGGAGGTCAAAGGTCAACTTTGATCAGTAATGTCCCTCTGTAATTACCGTCCATTTTTAGACTTAATAAAACTACTGTCTTTCGCATGAATAGATTTTTAGATTTTGATGTCGCTAACTCTCAAAGTGAAATACTGTTGCTGTACTTGCTGTACATTCTTTGCACTTGTGAGTCTGAATCAAAATACATTTTGTAATATGATTCCGTCTGAAGTGTAAAAACAAATCTTTTTAGTTTCTTTAATGTGTCATATCCAGATTAATATTCACCCTTCAGTTTAGATCTGAGCTCAGCTTGCTCACTAATGCCTCGGTGTGTTTGACATTGATCACTTACTTTCTCTTTTGATCACTCTAATATCCTTTAAAGCTAAAACATAATACTGTACTGAATGACTAGATTCATACTTCTTAGACTGGGAGTCAATGACAGAAGCTTACGTTGAGATCTTAATGTTGGTAAATTAGAAAAACATTAAAGTAATAATATAATTAGCTGCATTTGTTGTTGTTTTGAGTTTTCCAAATCCCCAATTAGGTGCATTTGTGTAACACTTTAAATTAACATTGTTGGAAAGTGCTTTATAGGGAAAGAAATATGAATGCAAATGTAACAATAGTGGGGGGAGAAACGAAAACAAGAAAAGGCAGAGCACTTGTCAAATACTGCTTTCATGTTTTTTTGCCAGTTGTACACACGTGTGAAGTGAATATCGCCTGCAGAGTTCCTGCAGGATGTAACAGCGTGTGCGGTACGCAAACACACTGGTAGGGATAAAAATGGAAAACAATGAATGCAGACGAACACAGAGCACAAGGACACTTGGTCATGCGTACACACGTGCTAAACACAGCAGACGCAGGCGAGCAGCCTGCACTGATTGTGAGATAAGACGGCAGTCAATGATTTAGTGTCGGGTAGTGAACACAGAGGCGCTGCTGTGGTTATTATCACACCTTGTGGCTGACCGCTGCACGCTGTAAAACACCTTTCTGCTGACTGTCTGAACCTTTATAATATAGAAATAATACCCAATCCAAGCTGTTTGAAAGGAGTGTGAGTACATGAGGTTATTGAATGTCTGAACTACAGCCAAGTATTGATGGCAGCCCTCGGTGTGGCCATAATGCAAGTTAAGAGCTCCATTAAGGCTTTTATCTACCACAATGTGTTCAAAGCTGGTTATTATGCACCTATTATGAATGACAACAAAAACACAATAAAGATCACATATTGGAGTTTTACAGATACACACATTTCTCTAAATACCCGCAATGCTTGAGAAGAAGAGGAAGGTAGTAATTATAATAATGGAAGCAAACATAGAGCACACACCAGCCAAAAAAGCAAAAAAATAACAAACCTACAGAAAATGTTGGTTTATAAAACGCTGGAGTGAAAATAAGTGTACAAGTATAAATCACATTTTCACACAGTGTGTCAGTAGGTTTTGCATCACATTTCGCTGGTCAGTAACCACCTACAGTATTGCAGAGCCGGATCTACACAACCTTGGGCTCTACAGAGCACATATTCTGCCTCTGATATGTGGATGGCAGCAGGGGATCTGCATGCAGTAAAGCTTCAGCTTTCAGGCTTATTTGCAGAGCTCAGAGGAGATAAGATGGAGGAGGAGATGTTGAAGTTCGAAAAAATAAAGCTGAAGAATAATAAACAGAGCAACACAGAGAGCGTCGTAGAACTGACAAGTGCAAAGACGATCAACATTTGGATACAATAAAGTACATATAAAGAGTATATTTTTAAGTAGATGCTTCGTGGACTCGTTTTAGCATTGAAGCCTCAGTGGGAATTGAACCTAACCATGGCTGTGTCTATGTCATGTGTAGAACAATATGAAATAAGAGTCATAAAATGAAAATGGAGTTACTGAAATATAAAAATGAATAGAAGATATATCCACCAGGTAATTTTCAATTGGTTTTAAAGGTCCCAAATACTTGATAACAGCAACTCCCTTTTTTGAATCTATCATAATGCCATTGTTGTCTCGTTCTTAAATATATATATATATATATATCATCTTGTGCTTTTGCCCCTTCAATCTATTCAATTCTTCAATTTGTGAGCCAGCCAGCCAAGCAGAGAAAAACTGGTGTGCAAGTGAGAGGAGAAGTCAAAATAGATTGCTCAAAGTAATGGATAAAAGGTTGAAATGTCCAGTGTCTGGCAGTCTTAAATGGCAGTAGTACAAATGCTAACTTAAAGAAAAAAGGGACAAAGCCTAAACATTGACAATTGTAGGATCATTGTCTTGTATGAGCACAGAAACAGTGTTTCCCTACTCTTGACAGGTAACAGCTGCCATTTTTTTGTGCGAGTGCTGATTGGAGCTGATCTCCTCTCGTACACGGTATCCATGCAGAGGCAGACAGAGAGGCCTGTCATCAATATTTTAAACCACAGACTTGGCAATAAAACCAGCTAAAAAGGAGTGTGTGTGTGTGTGTGTGTGTTGTTTTGTCTGGAGGACAGGTGCTTCAAGGGAAGCCAAAGCATGTACTTTTGGTGCATGGACACATGAATAAATAAGGCAGGTTTGTGGTCTCAATGAAACGCAGAGTGTAGCAACCGGAGCTTTATAAAGCTGATGAAGCCAGCGGACTGATGCTCAAATAAATAAGTAAACAGTGTAGATGTACTTAAGACGAACAGTGGTGCAGAGAGAGAGACGTCGCGATGAAAGCTCTCAGCAAAGCCGTTTAATATTTAAAGTATCTGGGACTCCATCGATTACAAAGCAAGCCTCCCCTCAGGACCTGGAACATGTTTAAGTTGCTGCTTTGGTGTTTGAGGTGTTTAAATACAACACACTTCTCCACACGTTTATTTTGCACATTGTGTCCATGTGGGTGTTTTTTTCCCCCTCATATTTCATTGACGATGATAAAATAAAGAGGAGGAAAACATTTCTTAAAATATGCATCTTTATTCTGTCTCGCTAAGTGCTCGCTGCTGTCCTTCCCAGGGATCACCTGTCACTCTGGGCAGCACTGTGACCTCTCCCTCCTTTTTTTGTTTTCTTTGTTCAGTCTCCAGTCGCAGTCGCTGCTCCTGCTAATTACCCTCGTCTTCTTCTGTCAACACACCAGAAAGATAAAATGAATACATTTTTGTTCAAGATCCAGATTTTGAAGACAGCAAATGGCAAAGCTTTCATGAACCAGGCACAGTGATGGATCAGTGTTTAGTCCAAATAATAGATTGATGATTGATTTAATGATCTAATAACAGTTTTGTTTTCTATTTCTCCTCATTTGCACCTTCCACCTCCCGTTCCCTGATGCACCATGGGCCATTTTTGTCTCTCAGCTTTCGCAGGTGCGTAAAAACATAAGCTTCATCCTACAGTCATTTCTTTTTAACTATCAGACAACTATCTTGTTTGGGCGAAGGAACTGCTGGGTTTGTAGTCATGCATCTTAGTGTTGCATGGACTATTGTGCTCAATAATTCATCTGGAGTCTGATCTAAGTTGACTTCAGTACAAATTTAGCTTCAAAACCAAAACACAGCTGGAGTTTGCTACAAAAGAGTGAAAGCTTTGCTAACGACAGCAACACAAAATGTAATTCAATCTGTGCGTTTTATCTTAGATGTACAAAATATGGCAACAATGATCTACATTCATTTCTCCAACAATACAAAAAATCTAGTCTGCATATTTCATTGACATCCTCAAACGGTCATTTGCAGGCTTGTGCTCCTACGTCCCTGTCTTGTTCCCACTCAAACAACAACATACGGAAAAAACTGCTGTAAATTTGTAATCGCGTTTATGACTTAAACATGATCCACAGTATGAATTATTCAGGGTTGCGCGCAGCCGATCCGTTGGCTTTTGGGCCGGACTGGAGTTGTCTTAGCTTTGATTTCTCCTGCTCTCGGGTTCCTTCCTCTGGACACGGTGCTCGTCCGCACGGGTCAGCTAGGGTTTTATTTCCATATCCATCCACGAGGACAGACGGAGAGCGGCTGAGCTATAGATGATAAACCGTCGTCCTCGGGGGGGGTACAGTCAGGCTCGCTCAAATTAATAATACAAGCTTTTTTTCTACAGTTAGTGCTTCAGTGAGGCACTTGGTCTTTGAAGTTCCAGTTCAGGTTTAGGTTTCTACTCTGAAAGAAGAAGACAGAAGATGACGGGGGGGTTACAGAAATGTGCCCAAGATAATTAATCTGCACGCTTTTGAAAAAGGAGAGACTTATTTTTTTTTTTTGCCCACAGCTTCAAACTGAGGGAAAGTGGTTCACTAAACTGTTTGAAAGGAAGCTTGAACCCATTTCTGGGCAGCAGAGGAGAAAAATATTAAAACAGATTGGTTAGACTTGACTGTGCCAGGCTGGAGTGAAGCCACCTGCACGCTGTAATGTCGTATTCAAAGTATCTTTCTGACATGAGAGGAAGATGAATGGCTCTTCTTGTACTTTATCGCCGTTCAGATGTTGATGTTGCGGATAAAGTTGTTTACTTGAGCAAAAACTGTAAATCAATGAAGGATCGACTTACAAATCTTCCAGCAACCGCATCTGTTCACAAATAACTGAATGATCAAATAACCAGGCTGCAAACAAGGATTGGATTGTGAGCACTGATCTGAGTGCCTGAATTATAATCATGGCAAGGATTTCATAAAGACTACAACTGGAAATGTGAACAAGATTATCTTTAGATGATCTGTTACATTACAGCTACAATATATAGGATACGAGATACAACTTGTAAGACTGAAGTCCACAGAGTTCGAATTTGAACATCTGCATTTCCATGACAACTGAACAAACTACAGCTGCTGAGGAAGGTCATGTGATGTGAATAAAAGCTGCAGAATGAATCATCACTGTTAATTATAAAAATGATTATCTTAGTTTTTTTATTTAAATAAAATTGACAATGAAATTACTAAAATTCAATTGAGACTAATAGGTTTTAATAAAAAATGAAGACAAACATTTTTAACTAAATCAGGAGCCTAAATTAATCTCCATCGGTATTTTGGTACCGACATACACATCACAGCAGGTAACCAGTGTGTGCATATTTTGTACACACACACACACACACACACACACAAGAGCGAGCTCTTGGAACTGTACTTCAGTCATTTCCTGTTGAATCACGAGTCCACTCAGACCTCTTGAGGCTGTATGAAGAAGAGGCAGCTGGGCTCCACACACGGCAGCTCACTCTGCATGGAGCCTATTTACAGGAGCCCAGATGGGACATTTCAAGCACTGACAGGTTGAGCTCTGCCCTGTTCTCCTGCTGTGTCCTGTCCGGTTTTGTTCTGATGGAAGGTCTGGATGCAGGGACAGTAATGGGCCTGTCACCAGCTCAAAACCTGAACCTCCGAGCCAGAATTGAATTAACTGCGCTCAGTCTTGTATCAACAGTGTCACATTCACAATCAATATTCTCTGTATGTTGAAACATTTAATTTAAGAACATAAACTCTGAAAAAAAGAATCTAATGCTGATAAAATGCACCAGTTGAACCCTGTTAATGCTTTTGTCCTCTTTCTATTAGAGGACTCTTGTGTCCTAGAAGTGGAAAACTGTAGCGTAGGTGATTACACCCTTACACAAAAGGTGCTGGTGTATCCAACCTTTACTTTTTCATTGGTTTCCTATAGTAGCAGCGGGAAGCGCCGGTACAGAATGAAACTATTGCCTTGTCAGTCGTTTAACAGAGCTCATGTCCCGTGTCTTGTCATATCTGTCGGCCCCTGTGTTGTCGGTCCAGGAGTTGTCGGAGGAGCGTCACTCCCCGCCGCTGCTCACAGTTAACGGGCCGAGCGAGGAGAAGCTGTTTCGCAGCAAGAGCGCCGAAGTGGAGCTGACGGTGGAGAAGGAAAGGGTCAAAAAGATGTTGTCTGAAGGGTAATGACTATATATTTTTTTTCTACTTCAGCAGGAAGTTTATACCTCATGCCTCATATTGTCTGTAAAATGAATATAATGAATATATACTAGACCGATGTTTCAGTTTAACTCGTGGAGCTTTGTTCTCCCCCTCAAAGGACGCACACACTCCAAGGCCAGCTGTATCTGTACATCACTGTATATAACGTGGTGTGTTCATCATTGTGCTTACACTGCTGCTTTTTGTAATATTCTTCTATTGGCTCAACGTGAAAAACTGTGTGGTAGAATAAACGGATTTAATGCTACAATCAGTCCATGAGTACATTAGTTAGACCACATACTTTACTTATTTTTTTTTAGGATATTTATTTGGCAACATAAGGCAGAGAGACAACAACAAAGGGAGCATAGAGAGAAAATGTAAACTCAAAGCTTCTGGTGTTTGTGAAAGAATATTTGGCTTGCAGCAACACAAACAGCAGAATAATACCAGCAATCTGTAACAATAATACACAAACCACAGAGATATAAATTACACATTAAAATAAAGCAACAGAGAGAGCAGTGTGTGTGTGTGTGTGTGTGTGTGTGCGTGTGTGTGTGTGTGTGGGAGTATCGGGAAATGGAAATTTGATCCGTTAGAGTTTAAAAAGTTTACTACAAAGATTATAATCCTCTCTCCGACCCTCAGCTTGGCTACAAAAGCGGATGTAAATGCCCAAAGCACTTTGAGGAAACATACTCAAACCTCTAAACGCCTGCCCTCTGTTAGAGGAGAGGAAACAACAATTACAAGCCATTGAACTGCAAAGCATTAAAAGACACTTAACAAACATCATTCCAGATATCATGTAAATATAGAAGTGTCAAAAAAGAAAGCCGTTCATAGGTTTTTGAGATATCCTTCTGACAAACAAAACTGAGAACGTGGCCTTGGCACAGGGAACACAGAGGTTTTTCAGCAACAACGGCACCCTCACTACAACCGAGGGGTTCCTTTCTGACATGAGAGCTGCTGTTTGACACATTACCAGAGGGACGAGAGCAGAACATTGACAATATTTTGTATATTAAATAATAAATATAAACTGGAAAGTAAGGTTTGGCTGCAGCAGAGAGGAGCTTCACGTCTCCACTGCCAAAGACTCTGTAGATTAAGTTTTAGGCTCCTACGTGGTTACTTAAGGCGTGCGTCTAGAATTCATGTGTGTGTGTGTGAATAAGTTCCTCCCCTCAGAGAAAACAACTCACCCATGTAAGATTGTGTCCCTGTTCCCCTCCATTTAGTGTGTAAGAAAAAACTCACTTTCAGTTCTTAAGAAAATAACAGCATTGATAAACTAGAAGAGCAAGCGATGAGTCATCTTAAAATCCTTTTACCACAATGCAAGAAGTTTAGCCTGCCTTGGAAACCACACTATAGGTGAACGCTCCCCGGTTCTGCAGTGGTGTGTGTCTGAATTTAGCAGCTTGTAATTACTGTCAGTATGATGCCCATTATTGATCACTCAACCTTCTGAGACCAGGAGGCAGAAAAACGCTCACCCTGGGCTGCTTTACAGCCTATTACCCCAACGATTTTATTTTATGATTGTTATAAGCCTACGCAGGCTTTTTTTCCCCTCCTGTTGCTATGGTGAGTAGTTTTATGGTTGCCAAGCTGTTAGTTTGGTCGTCATGGCAAAGACTCTGTTTCCTGAGCTCCATCTTCTCTCGCGAAGGCTCTCTGGTTTATTAAATATCCTAAAGGATAACACATCACACGTGTTGCTTTATTTTTCCAATAGTTCCCTTTGGTCTCTGTAAGTCTCCACTATTAAAGCTACATACTGTTCTGTTGCAGGTTATAAGCCAAATTGTTTTTGAAAATACACAGTGGGGACTATTTTCATTTCAGTACCAAAGCAAAAACCTTCAGCATCTTGGACGTATTAGTTAAGAGTACCACTTGTAGGGTGCCTCTCAAAGACATGGATGACAAAAGAGAATGAAAAGAGAGATGGAATATTTAAATGATGATGATGATAATAGAAAGAAATTGGGAAAAAATGTAATACAAAGTCACATTTAAAGGTAATTTACACATCAGTGGATTAATTAAGACACTTTTTAATTACAGGAAGTCATCTAATTCTGTCCCAGACTTCTCTGAAAACATTAAAATACATGAGCTTATTGTTTCTTAAAATCAAATAAATGTCCATCAAATTTCTCCAAACAGCTGGTGCAGCATAATATAAAAGTTTAACTTCATTACCTTGTTATCTTCTGCATTTTCCTCACCAGCAATACTTCTTTCTGACAGTAGCAGTCGGCCAGTCTTTGAAGCTGCACTAATCAATATTAATTACGACCTCTACAGTTTTTTTGCTTCTTTCAGGTCATTGTTTTGGTTCAGTCAGATTAGTGTTCGGCCGCAGCAGGCAGCCGCCTGCAGCAAAACAAGCTCAGATAACCCGACTGTGCACCACCAGCACCAGAAGAAAATAAATTACTACTGCTTTAAGTCTTTTTTTTGTGACTTCTCCACAGGTCCATGTGCGAGATAAACCTGGAGGCCGAACTCTTCACCCTGCAGGACAGTAACGCCAAGCTGGTGGCGGCGCTGCAGGAAGCCAACGGCAGCGTGGAGCAGTGGAAGAAACAGCTGGCTGAATACCAGGAGGAGACCGATCGCCTCAGAGACCAGGTGACAAACCAACACCTCATAATACAGCTGCAGCTAATAACAATGTAATAATGCTGAGGCTGTTGAGGTGTTGATGTGACTGCTGCCCGGTATGTCGACACAATATTGAGAGTTCATTCTTGCGTCATCACATCATTTTTTTAAGTGTTTGCAATTGATGCAGCAGCAGTTTATGTCACAATAAGCCTTGTAAACAATAATGCACAACAAGCGTTCCCAGTATAAGAGGAGTATTAATCTCTTTTTTTTTTTATCAAACCGTGGCCACTTACCAAAGGAAAAAAGAGAGAGAGGGTATGTTTCAATGTTATGCATCAGTGCTGTTGCTATGGTTACCTGCAGTTAAAAATACTGTACCTTTTTGTTTTGTTGTTGCATTTTATCCAATCAGAATTGAGGGTCTAAAATGATGTACACATTGTAAGGCCTTCATAGACACATGCTTTTTGGCTATGTGAAACATGTAAATTGAGTTTTTAGAACATTACTTAAACAATTAAATGGAAGTTGAAATATTTTTTAAGCTGATAGTTTTAACAACACAAGTATTTTCTGTAGTCTTGGTGTAGATTGGTGTAGTGTGGGGGTCCAACAGGCAGTACTTTAGCGAGAAAATCACTTACTCACTTACTGAAGTTTTACACTGCAACACCAACACCAGAAGTTGGTCATTTAAACTTAAATAAGACAACTTGCACAGGATTGTCCACCTTAATTAACCTGGATAGACTTCCTATTTTATTTCATTGTGCTGAGTTGATAGTTTTCATGTCAGTGCTGCATTGTGTGATGCTCCACTTACTGTCACTTCACTCCCGAAGGAGGAAATTTGTCCTCCAGCACAATTCTCCAAAACAAGTCACTCTACAAACAGTTTTGTCACATCTTTGTCTTGTTATTTAGAGCAGTTTCAGTGTAGTTTGGATATTTTCAACCTAATAAATAAAAGAAACTCAGTGAAATCTGTAATATATATATATATATATATTATTATTATTATTATATAAAGCATTTCTTCTCTATGTGACCACTCAAATAGTAACTGGATATTATGCAGATCTGTTTTATTCATACATCTATATCTATCACACTAACATCCCCGTATGGACTTGGCCTCTTCCAAACTGCAGATGCATTTTTCATCTAGTCCCTCCCCCCTCCTCCATTGGATATTTCTGTTGACAGGCTCCCGTGATAATCGTGGGGCCCGATCGCAGGCATTTCATCTTTAATTTAGAAAGAGAACATGATGCTCTTGGTCAAGCTTAACAAGGCCTCTTCATTGCGACAGAATTAAGTGCTGCTGCAACCGGCCTGCAATGGAACTATTACGGCCAGTGACAGAAAACTGGCCCTTTATTTTTAGCCCACGTTGTGGTTTCATCTATTTCTCTAAATCCAGGTGAAGGTCCCCCCCCCAATACACACACACACACACACACAAACACACACAGACACACACACACACACACACACACACTGCAGCAAAGTCAACCAGGTGGCTGTAAGTGGAGCACGCCTCCAGGGTTTGGCAACAGGATGTTGAGGGGGGCAGGGATGGTTTTTTTTTTCTTCTCTCTTTTTGGGACAGGACACCCTATACTGCCCCCTCCTCCCCCCGCTCCAGTTAGAGGTAGAAGATAAATCATCAGCGCAGGAGGAGAGAGAGGTTGTCTGGTTTTTCTCCCTCGTCACACTCTGCCATGTTTGTGTTCATCCACAACAGTGGGACAGGTTTATTTTCTGGGTTTCTGGGTTGACTCTGACCCCTGCTCAGTTCTAATGATAAATTGCAACACATGGCATGTGATACTATGATGTGCGTTATATTTTGTGCCATAAGAAACAAAATCCTCTATCATAGTATATGTGATTTATTATCACAGTATCGTTATATATCCTGACATGATACATTGTAATTTGAAATACCCAACAAGTCAATACATTCATAACATTTAATGCAAAGATCATATAAAATCCAATGTTAATACAACCAGATATACTAAAGATATACATATTACATTGGCATTTTTGCTTGAAAATGGCTTAAACTAAAATTCATGCGTACTCGTCGCCAATGCACTCACCTGCTCGCAAGGTAGGATTTAACGATGAAAGTGTACAAAGTGTTTTAAGCCACATTTTAAACACAAAAATATGAACTGAATTGAAGTAATTTGTTTTTTTGTCAATGTTTAAATCACAAATTCATTATAAAGTGAATAATAAATTGACAAGCCAGGGCTCACTGTTCGACAGTCACCATGTGTTTTTATTGTTGGTGCTGCATCTGCACTGATATCTTATTCAGCTCACTGCTCCTAGATGTATATAAGCATATAACACGATTGTTTTTTCAATCTCCTGTTAGTCTGTTAAGATTAAAACGTTCCTGGGAAGATTAAGTTAGAAAGAAATCTGTTTCTCTCTTTACATACATTTGTGTGGATCTGAGAGCTATGGAGCTGATCCCTCTGGGGACACTAGCTGTCACATACAGGCTGGATACGTGGGATCACATGGACCCCCCCCTCAACCCGCGGCAGTTTTCTGAAGCTCAGCTTGGATGGCGTGTGACGTAGCGTAGCGGGGAATCTGTAAAGAGACACTTTTGTAATTGCCTGTGAAAAATGCAGAGGAGATGCTAAAGGGAGGGAAAGGAACATGTTGACTCACGCACATTTACATTTCAGACATTCAGTGAATTGAAATCCAAGCAACAACAAGCAAGGAGGTCAAGAGTTGAGGCGTCTTTGAATTCCTGTTTTCCTGTAAAAGAAAACCATTTCTTTTTTATCTCAGACTTTGTGTTTATCTATACTATCTACTATAATTGTCAGCGCAAGGACACAGCAGCATTTCTACATATTAAAGACTGCAACTTGAACAAATGAACAGTCCGAGTGTAAATTAGCAAAACAAATGTTTTTATCTGTCAGTTGTGATCACGTCTAAAGTCAGGTTTCATCTACAGCAACTGACATGTGACTGACGTGACGCACAATCCAATTAATGCAACACCTAGAACACTCAGACTGTCATGTAAACCTTTTTATCCAGTCATTTTACCCATGTCAGTTTTTTAGGGCATATATAGTCAGACTGTGCAATGGTCCGTAGAGCTACTGTCAAACTCAACAAACAAACAAACAACATGATTTAAGATGAGCCTCATCAGTTTTTTTAAAATAAATCTTTGTAAAGCTTGTAATTAACAAATCCTGTCACTTCAAACTGTGTTAACACTCGGGACACAATTGGATTATTGTCTTAATCTGATTACTCCCAGAGCACGCAAAAAATGATGATGCATTGTTTTTCTACTGTTGTAAGCTAGGCCCACTGGGAGCATTGCAGCGTTCGTCTGTCTCTGACTGACAGATGACAGAGTAGATACTCAGTGAACCGCAAACTTTAAATCACATCCTCACAACACTTTGCCCTTGTTTAGTCAAACTGTCATTCACCATCTTTGGCTGTCCCCCGAAAGAGCTCAGTACTGTGACCACTGGCAGAAAAGCTTTTTTTCCACAAAAGCATCGCAGTTGTGTGTGTGTGTGTGTGTCTCTGTCGGGGGTGGTGGGGTGGGGGGTGCGGAGGGTTCAAGAGAGATGAAAGAGGGAAAGAATCAAGAGTTCTGAGTAAATGGACTTTCCAGCTGTGGAAATCACTTTGTGTGTGTGTGTGTGTGTGTGTAGGCGGCTAGGCAATGACCTCTGTTTTCCTCATTTCCATCAATTGTAAACATCAAACAAGTATGATTTGTGTCTGTGTGTGTATGTGTAGTATACTGTATTTGTGTATGACTATTTTATTTATTTTAACATGGCTGCCGTCACGTAAAACCATTTTGATTGTAATTTAGCTGATTTCCACGTTTTCCGTGGAGGTGCAGGGTCATGTGTTTTAGAAAATTAGGTTTATACAACCTTTTTAATGCCCATTCATTAGATAACCGCTAAAATGACGTCCCAGTGCATCATTCTTCTCATCATCCGGTTAGCGCCATCATGAGGTCAAAAAATGTATTTGCCCAATACTGGTTTATGACAAAATACCGGCCAAACTAATGACCCATCAGCCTCAGCTATTCTTTGTGTTAAGTGCTAATTAGCAAATGTTAGCATGCTAAACTAAGATGGTGAAATTAAAAAATTATGTCAGCTAAACATCGTTTATCTCAAAGTACAGCCTCAAAGTATGTATTCATTTTGTGTGTGTGTGTGTGTGTGTGTGTGTTCCAGGTGGCGGAGCTAGAGGACCAGCTGGGGCATCCTGCAGCTGGTCAGACGGTCAGAGAGGAGCTGAGTCGGTCACTGGAGGAACTGGAAGCCCTGCTGAGCGCAAAAGACCAGGCAAGTTCACTTCCTGCACTGCACACTGTTAATATCCATTTACCACAGAAAATGTAAAAAAATCCAAGTGGATATAAAAGAAGAATATGTGTGTTTTGGCTTTTACTTTTGCCCCTAGTTTCTATTTTTTAAGTCCTTCGTTTATCTATCCTTCCTTTTTCTTGTTGATCCGTTGGTTTGGTCAGACAAAGAAAGCTTTGATAAAACACAACACCCTAACAAAGCACATAAAAATGATGCTGCAGAGCTGCCACCTACATGCGGAGAGAAACCAGGACTTTGCCCCTTTCTAACTCTTCTTCATAACGTTTTCCAAGCCTGCTTTAATATGATTTTTTATAATGCCAGAGTATCACCTTGTTCCTGTCTGTATGAGCCAAGTCAGTGTCAGCCAAAATAAAATGGAAATTTAGTGAAGAATATTCTCGAAAGCAGCCTGCTGCTGTCCTCCAGCCTCCTTAACATAACCATGTCTGCCCCGTCATCTCAACAAGTTCCCTAGGGGGGGGGGGGGGGGGGGGGGGCCCAAAAAAAACCGGAAAAAACAACGGGGCCCCAATTTTTAAACCAACCTTGTTGTTTAAAAATTCAAGCGGTTT
>JAVQJD010027890.1:0-12635 GCA_036023655.1 Nannoperca australis | reverse complement strand
CCCCCCACACCCCCACCCCCCTTCCGCCACCATTCACTGCTCTCTGTCTAACTCAATCTCTCTCCTCTTTCACCACCTTACTTTCACTCATCTTTTGTCTTTTTTCCCTCCTGCTCCTGCTTTCTCCGCACCCCACCTCTCTGAATCTTTTACTTTCTGTACCTTTTCCCTACGTCTCAAAGTGAGAAAAAAGGTTCCAGTTAATAACAGGCCTGATGACAAGTGCAGCTGCAATCTGCAAATGCAGAGCTGATGAAGAGAGAGAAGGATGGGAAAACGGTTAGAAAATAGCTTGGTTGCACAGTGGGGGTGTGTGGGGGGTGTTGCACATTATGTGTTTAGCTTGAGGATATAACCGCATTAATTTCAGATGATTAACTTGTTAATATTCCTGAGTGGAAAGTGCCACTGCAGCCCTCATTGTAAGAGACAAGCAAAAGTTCTGTCACGCAAACAACTCCCCCAATGTCCCCCACCCGCTCTCCCACACTCACACTCACACACACCATTATGCATACACACAACTGAGGCCGCAGGAAATAAACAAAGTAGGTTGTGTTCAATTAAAAAGCTTTGCTTTTTAAATTTGATCCTCAGCTGCTTTAGAAAGATCTCATCACTATTCCTGACTGCTTTTAGTTTTTATTCTCTCTTCACATCATTTTAAAGAATAGGACCCACATAATATTCTGTTCCAGAGAGTAATAATATCAAATTGACCGTTTGCATTACCCCTTCCCCAATCCATGATTGTCCAATCATATCTTAGCAACCATAAATAGGCACAGCAGGCCTGTCAAGCTTTGGATTTCTTCACATTCTGAAGCGGTGTGCATGAGGCAATAATCTGTGTATAGCATTTGAAGAGTGCTGTCTTTCCAAAACCTTTTCAAAATAAAAAACACAACTGCAAAAAAATATAAGGAATGGATTAAACTGTGTTTGTCTACTCCAACGTAAGCTGTAAACATTAGCATATCCGGCTAACTAGCTCAGCTATAGTAGTGACTTACTGTGGTGGTGTTATTTCCAAGGCCAATTAGCACATCATTAACTAACATAACATTAGGAAAAAATACATTCAGAATTGAAACATACAGTAGGCCTAGAATGTCCCATTGTCCCCCATTGTGTGGAAGCTGGTTCCAGTTTGTTTTGATGTTAGCAGCTCTGTCCTGCTTTTTATTGGATATGGGGAACTTCACAAACACATTGTTTAGCCCTCATCCCAAAAGCCTTTTCTCTCATAAAAGGGAAAATACATAAATCTAACCTTTGTTGCTTGTCCAAGTGCATTTTTCTCTAGTAAGTTAAGTGAACAGGGATTAAGTTAGAATACAATTACTGACTGATCTTACCTTTTCCCTATCATACTGGAAAACACTAGGGCTAACTAAATCTACCCTGCAAAACAAGAACAGCGCTGCTCCTTTATTTACGTGTTTTCTACATGGATCATCAACTGGTGAGAATGCTGACTTTTTACCTAAGACATGGAAGTACAGTATACATATACAGTAAAGTATATGATGCAGCCGGTTTCCATCAGTTGTACAGTAAATACCCTTTTACATGGTTCTTACTTTAAAACGAGTCACTCTGAGAGTGCCTTTTTAGCCAACTCAATGAGGCAACATTAATTAGCTAGCTAGCTACAGCTGTTAAAATCTGCAACAGATTTCAGCAAAATCGACTTCACCATGCAGTTTTACAGTGGTAATGTAACTGATTGCACTGTGAAAACCCTTTTCCAGGCGTCCCTTTCTCTCTTACTCACACGTTCACACACACAAGAGCAATACACCGATCCAGCACAACAGGATATTGTGCACAAATACATTCCACACTCACACAGACACCCAGAGCAGGTAAACAAACTCAAGCAGACTTTACACAAACCACATTCTTAGAGAAATTCCAATCTAACCCAGCAAAAAAAAGAAGCTATGTACTGGTGTGAGGGTGTGTCATGATTGAAGTTTATTTCCAAAACACCCTTCTATTGTTTCATCTGCCAGTTTACCAGGGACCTCATATATTTAAAATAAATCTTCTTTCAAGTTCATTGTGAAACTAAAGGAATATGCTGTCTGACAAAGAAGCTGTGTTCCTGGTATCAGGGTGGTCTTGTGGTTAAAAAGTCCCACATCTGAAGAATTGTGGGTTCTTTGTTCACAAACATCTACCCTGCTAAAGTGTCCTTGAGCAAGACATGGGAGCATGGAGTCCAGAGACTGTCTGTGCTAGGAGGAAAATGCACAAAATGACCAATTCAGGAAGTATAGAAGTATTTGCAATGATTGTTAAGACTGGTTTCTTTCACGGTGTTACATGACTATTGCACAAACCTGTGAGAAGTATTCTAGCTTCTGGTTGATCTAACAGCTCCACACACCACTGCTGTTATACTCGTTAAAAGGAGGAAATTGATGTGAAAGGACACAAAGCCCAAGGCATTGCCAGCCAAGTAATGATGAAACAATCACTGCATATTGAGCAGAGTTAAAGATTTAATGTACAAAAATAAACATTTGTATTACTAACCATGCATTACCATAAAACAGCTATTGGAAAATTCCTTTGAAGCCAACACAATTCTGTCTGTCATGGTGCCTACACCCTAACAATGTTTTAAATTGTAAAAGTTCATTGTATTGTGTTTTACTTATTAAAATCTTATTCTGTCAGGTAAACACACTGTCATATATACACAGTAGAGTAAAAAGTACAATATTTTTCTCTGCATTGCAATTGATTTAAACATTCTCACGGAAATATTAAATATTAAATAAATTTAAAAAGTGCCTATTTAGAGATGTGCTGAGTGACTTTCCACCTCTAAGTATGGGTGAGAATATCGAAACAATTCTCAACACTGCAATATTTCCCCATATTTCAATATTTCGTCCCCAGATTTCTACGAAAATGGCATAAAATCCCTTGTGCAGTGTGACCATTCAGAATCACTCTTATTGTCATTGTAAATCTACATCAGAAATAACTGTAGAAACATTAGAAAGGGTTTTCCATCTTAGGTTCTCAAATCAGATCAGAAACAGCTCCAGTTACGTACAGGGTTTGTGGTGTACAGGTGCCAGACTTGCTGGATCTTAACAGCTGAAGCATGCTATTTGCTCTTGCGATTGGTGATGAAGGGGGCTTTTTGGATGAGCAGTGCTTCTCTTCTTTGGCTAATTTGTGCCACAGCTTGATTTGCATACATTTCTAAGACTGAGAGGAAAAATCTCCATTTATAAATAAAGTAACTGAAGCGCAAAATAATACACAGATAGCCCTCGCAAAGCATTCTTGGTGATTCTGGACGTGAATCTCTACCAGCTGGGTTCAGACCTTCCTGCAGAGGAGGAAGAAAAGACCAGAATCACCTGCTGTATCTGTTCTTGTTATTGTATTTTATTTCAAGTATCTCATGAATTTGATGGGAATGTGCTGTAAAGCCAAACTAATTAACAGTAAAAGACTTGCTCTGTTTTGCAAAGAAGTGTGCAACATGCAAGATACAGAACGGTTTTCATCATACCAATTGGTGCATGTCACACCTATTTCAAGTCTTTAATGCATCATCATTGCCGCGAGGAAGTGTGTGCATAACAAGATGAGAGGTTGCATGAAGAGCCAGGAAGTTTTTCATGTTGAGTTCAAAGTTTAGGACTAACCACAGGGAGGCGAATTTCTACCTGCACACATTTCCACGATCAAATTGTGTCATGAGACCTTTCTCTAAATGATGCCTGGGCAGAGTTCAAAGCAAATCCTGTTCAAAGGAAATCTGATTTAATTTTCACTCAGTCAAGTCTAAATGTGATCATGCCAAAGTCATCCTGGTTAGCACCACACCCTTTGAGATGCTCAAGCAGGCAAGCTTTTGGATCCCTAAAGACACTTTTCAATCCATCAAGAAGGATTTCACACCACTTGTGCTGTGGCAGCCTCCCATTAGCTTTTGCAGGTAGTAGCGTCTGTGAGAGGAACATTTTATTCAAAATGTTAGTCTTTCTCTCTTCACAGTTCTCTGGCTCATTCCCTGATTTTGAAACTTACAGTCCCTGGACAACTACTGTGATCCACAGCTAGGTATTTTAAAAGATATGAAATCAAATACTTTTTACATTCAGTGGCGTCCCATTGTGTTTTTGATATTAAAGATATCAATCATTGTGTGTGAGTGGCAGTTTTTAAAAGGTTAATGTGTCGCTTTCAAACAACCACAGACACGCTATCTGTCCCGGTAGAAATATTACACTGACTTTTAGTGAATAAAAAAGGCATCTGCCAGATTTTAAGACAAAAACTGTAGAATAATTCTCAAATGATACAACCTTCATTTTACTTTTTAATATTACTGTACAGTTACAATAGGGCTTTGTAGTTTGGTTGACCAGGGCATGTGGAGGAAGAAAAACTGATGTCACAAATTGGGACAGTTTGATATGTTGTTTTGGACTGTGTAACAATTTAAATACTTTGCCATCTACTCTATTACCCATGAACAAAATCTGAACACCTTACATCAAGAGAAGATCAGGCTGGCTAAAGGCAGAAGAACAGCCCTACTAGCTGGAACAGTCTTGTGGAAAGGCCTTTGCATCGCTTTGGTGATGCAGAGTCCAGTCCTGCAGCTATAGGTGAAACTAAAGCTAAATGAAATCCAGACGTGATTTATTATATTTTTTGCACCTGTGCTTTTCCTATTGTGACATGTCAATATGTCTTCCCTGAAAAGGCCCTATGGTTAAGTTATGTGGTGTGTCTCCATGTAGCTCCTGAACATGTTGCAGGCTACCCAACCCTCTGTCAAAAGTCTCTGAGAAAATCTGCTTCTCTCTCCACGTTTAACAAAATATACACACTCCTGTATTTATGGGATTAAGTTGTGGACAACATAAAAATTGCAGGTTTTACAGATGCTGTCAAGCAGTTGCGTTCAGATAGAAATCTTCATATCGGAGGTGGATGACTGTGTGATATTTTACAAAAACGGCCAATATCAGCCCTGCAAATCAGTCCAACTCTAAAACACACCCAGCATTGCAGGGTTTTGTCCATTAGCCAACAGCAGATTCAGCATGTTGGTCGTCATAAATACAAAGAAGACACGGCCAAGGATCCTTTCTGGTAAATAGCTGTAACCGACCGTTTGTGTTTACATCTGCTGCAGCCAAAGAGAGTAAACAGAGTGTGAGAAAGAGGTACAACAGCCGCTATTACAAACGCTGCAAAACAAGCCAAAAAACGAGCCAACAACCCCTCCATCCTCACACCCCCACTAACCCCCCTCCAAAAATACCCCCCAACCCTGATGCTCTAACTCTCTTTCTGTCCACTGCAGAAAGGGGGGGAAAGTAAATGAGTGACCCGCCTCCCTCTGCCTCTCTCCCCCTTTCTCCCTCCCCCATCTCTTTATTGAGGCAGCTGCACCCTTTGACCTTTATGCTTGTGGAATGTGTGTGTGCGTGTGTGAGTGGACCAGTGGTGCTGAGGGCTGATGGTAAAGGGGAGAAGAGGGGTGAAGGCAGGCAGGAGAGGAGAGGAGGGGGGCAGTTGGTGAATTTGGGAGATGGAGAGAAAAGGGAGGAGGGGAGAGGTTGCTTTTTCTCCCTACTACAAAAGCTGTCAGGGAGAACAATAAGCATGGAGAATGGTGTGTGTCCTGGGAGGCACTGAGCCGTGTTAGTGTGCGAACCGGGCAGAGAGAGGGCATAAGAAAGAGGGAGATAGAGAGGAAGGAAAGGAGAGGAAGAAAAACAAAGGATGGAGATTGAAACTAGATGAGAGGGCTACGAAGGAGAAAGGAAGATGATGAGATAGAGAAAGACATACAGAGACATAAGGAAGACGGGGTGGGGGGGTGAGAACGAGAGGGAGACTGATGGGAGAGAGGGAGGGAGAGACAGAGGAGTGCAGAAGGGTATTTGTTTTGTCTAGCAGCACTCTTAAATACTGAACTTCCGTTGCCAGAGGAAACAGAACACAAGGCCCAGTATTGGGACATATGTGTGTGTGTGTGTGTGTGTGTCCAGCATACCAAAGGGGCCCTGCTCCTCACTGTACCAATGACATCAGTATAGTTAGTGCTTTACATTCACGAAGTCCTCATTAAGTTTATTTGTGTGTGTGTGTGTGTTGTCATGTGTATGCATGCCCTGCGTTCAAACTACGCACATTTCAGACTACACACTGTGCAGATGGCTGCAGACCTAAGGTGTTCGTCGCGCTTTGTTTAAAAGATGCGGGTGCAAGGGTGCGTGAGTGTGTGTGAGTGTTTGAACAGTTGCAGGGGCGGAAGAGAGCGGGGTTGTTTTAGTAGTTGAGTGGAGACTTTGAAGGTGGTGTGTGTGTGTGTGTGTGTGTGGAAGGGGGGCTCAGTGATAGGGTGTTTTTGCTTTGATTTTTTTTGCAAACTGGGGGGACATCAAGCCCCCACCACACACACAAACACACACACACACACACACACACACAAACACACACAAAGAATTGATTTTCTAGCTGGTGTGTGAGGTAAGTGGTTGGTAATAGCAGGCAGAAGGGTTTTGTGAAGTGGTGCAGGTTAAGAAGTTTGGCTGCTGGGTAGAGTTTTTATCTCTGGGATGGGGGCAGCGGTGATGGGGTGAGATGGACGGGGGTCAAAAAAAACCCTCCAGTGTCTCTAAATGTCTCAAACTACTGAAACAGAGAATCTCTAAAGGCACAGTTTAGTAGACGCACACACAAAGTACATACAGGTATGACTTTGATTCTGTAAATACATGGAATTTCATACATAATGTATGTCCTGTGAACACGCAAATGCAGTCATGAAGATGCCTGTATTGCACACATATGCAAGTGTATATACATATAGCACATTATGCACAAGCACATTAAGCACACTTACACCTGCACAAAGTACTTATGCATACTTAAACATGTGCAAGACAAGTACACTTGACTCACACAGACACACATTGTACATGCATATTACACAGCTGAAGCAAGGTGATATTATGCTGTTGTGCTATCAAATACATTATGCAAAAACATGAACACATTACACAGACACATAAGTACAAAGGAGTTATAGTGACAAAATTACATAGACACTCCGGCTGCATATACACATATATTTGTGCACATACTAAACATGTTCTGGTAAAGTAAACACATGCTCATACATGCTGCCATGTTAGCAGGCACATTATGTGCACACAGTTCGTTGAGCAAATGACATACAAGGCACACACAAGCATACATACACACATCCAGAATGTATTGTCAAGGGACACAGAGACATAAAAGACAAATACCCAATATATACCTAATATGTGACATGTTCCATCCATGATAGCATTATCATATTTTATAAAAGCTTGCCATTCATATTAAAACTATAGATACATTAAGAGAGCTGTATTCTCTGTTTGTGAGTCTCTATTCATTTCAGTAAGAGTTGCACACTTATGGCATAAACCAGTTCATCAGGTTTCTGCAATTTTGGGCTTATAGCACTTTAGAGCCACTCTGAGTGAGCTGACTTCCTGCTGACTGCCGCACACACGAATGGCATGAAAATGATATAGTGATACAGCTTTTAGAAAAATTGAGATAAGACAAAAGTAATTATACACTGCTTGCAATGGTCAGAAAAGTGTAATCAGTGTTATTTTGTAATGATTGTGTTTTGCCAATTCTGGCTGTGACCTCTATACTATTACAATTTATCTCTGTTTCAGTACAACAGAACACAACTTTCTCACTGTCGGATCTTTTGTTTTTTAATTAGATGAGTATACGATTAAATACTAGGTTAACTCAGGCGGGCATTGAGACTTAATGCGATTTAGGGATTTGTTGTTCGGGTCGTGTTGTTTCAGGTTCACATTACAAGGTTAGCCTTCATGAATTTGCAGCTATGTGTTTCATTGGCTGCCTTGCAAGATGACACTGCGGCAAGGGTTGGGCCTGTTTAAACTTTTTTTTACCAAGGCCCCCTGCGTTGGCACCCCTGTGGCCATAAATGAGGGGGCTGAATTTCTTCCACACAGGGATAATGTTGATTTGAATGCAACCTAAAAGTGTTTCCTGGGTTGCTGCATTGAGACCCTGTGATTGGCTTTATTGACATACAACATGAGGGAGTTGAAGGGGACAGAAACCTGGCTTAATGTGGTTGCTACACAGAAGTACCTGATCATGTCTGGGTAAGTTTACAGCTATCATAACAAAGTTTTTAAAAGGTTTCCGCCAAAATGAAACCGTTTTAGGAGCTGGAAAATGCCAGCTGGACTTGTATGGAAGGCCTCATTCAACAGAGCTGCTGCCAGCAGTAGTTAAATGCTGTCTATAGTGTCTAAGCACGGAGAGAAATAACATCCTTAAGACCTGTGAAATCCTCTGCTGCTTCTGTCCTTGTTTGCCGACATGCCCAATCTATGCTTTTTTCCCCCTCTGATGAAACAGGTGGTCTCTGTATAGATCTGACAGCCCCTCCCTCTTTCTCTACACACACACACACACACGCACACACACACACACACACACACACACACACGCACACTCCTACTCCCTTTAGGTTTTCTCCATAATAGCTAAAGGATGCTATTTCTCTGCAATGCTTTCACAGCATCCCCATCTCCCCCATTCTCTCTTCTCCTCTCTTTTGCCTGTCCCTCCCTTCCCTCCCTTCCCTCCTCCCCTCCTCACCTCCTCACCCCTCACCATTACACACAACAGCTGCCAGTGTCCTTTGGAGGAAAAGTGATGCTTGTCCAAAACAACTGATCACTCGCTCTCCTTCTTCCTTCACTCAGCCTCCTTCTGTGCCCTCACCTCCCCTCCTCTATCGACCAATTACTCCCCCTTATGACCAACATCACCACCTCAACGTTCCCTTCCCTCTTGCTCTCTCTCTCTCCCCCTCTCTTTGCAGTTGAAGCGTGCACTTCATTACATTCAGACAGGCAGAAGACAGTGGTGATGGGAGATTTCCTGTCTGCCAGGCGTGCACATGTGAAGGTCCCATGTTGCCTTTATCATCTCGCCTGACAGATACACTGATAGCACCATGGTGCACAAAAGCACAGACTCTCTCTCCGTCTCTCACCCACACACACACAGTCAGACATGGCTGGGGCATTCACATGATGCTCAACCGAGAGCAGATTCTTCAGCTGAATGGGTCGTAGTGGTGATATTTGAGAATCTAGCCATGAAACGTTGGATGTGCTCCTGATTCCACATGTCTGTCTGGGTTATAAAAGAATCCAACACACGAACGCACACACCACAAGAACTATTCACTAACAGTTTTGGAGAGGAGAACAATTGCAAAGCAGAATAGCTTTGACAAAACAAGTGTCACGCGGAAGAGAAAGGACACTCAAACACACACAACAAGAGCTTTGGTACCTATAGTAACAAACTTTCAAAGCCTCTCGCAAGGCTTGAGGTACAGTGAAAGGTCTAATGGATAAGAGTGTTTGTGTGTGTGTGTGTGTGTGTGTGTGTGTGCGTGTGATTTTGTTGTATTCACCTAGGTGTTTAAAGGGTTTGTTAAGGGTCTTGTTTTATTTTGTCCTCTGCGGTGGTGCGATAGAGGGAATTTCATTATGCAAATCTATGTCTCTCGCTGATGAGCATGCCCTCAGGCTTCTGTCTCACACACAATGGCGCTCACACACACACACACATACACACACAAACACTCTGTCTCTGTCACATACACTCACGCATATAAATACTCTCATTCATGCAGTCTGTCTCTTTCACCCACACACTCTCAGACCCATACATGCTCAGACATTCATGAAAACATGCGTGACTGTGCCACACAGACACAGTCACGCAAATCATGTCTGCAACTGGAGGCATGGCAGGGGTGTGTGTGTGTGTAAGCTTCTGTGCGTGGTGAGGGTAAAAGGGGCTGCTTAAGGTTACAAACCATTTTGGAGTTACATACCCCCCCCCCCCCAATTTCCTTGTACATGGTTGCACTGGATATCCCCTTACACACACACACACAGTTGGAGATATGAACACACCCATGGTAGCCATCATAGATATGGATAGTAGCCATCCATAAATATATGGAAGAAACACACGTTAAAATGCCGAAAGTAGCACACAAATCTGTGTTGTTGTGCACACACACACACACACACACACACACACACACACACACACAGACACACACACGTGCCTTAGCATACACATGATGAAAAATAACACAAAATCATGTGTGAATGCAAAAGGTCATATTACACACACGCACACATACACACACAAAAGGAGAGCCCTACCCCATGTGGATGTGACCCAATGACCCTGCTGTCACACACAGTGCCCATCTGCCACAGAGAGGCACAGAGGGAGGGGACAAGGGTGGGGGTGACTTGAGGGAGGGGGAGGTTGGATTTTGGGGGGTGGGTAAAGGGAAAAGTAAGTGAACCGGGGGGGATGGGGCACTGGAGCAACTTAGAACGGAACAGAGCAAAGAAAGGATGTGTCTTCACGGTAAATTTTGAGTTCACTTTTGCACAGATGTGCTGTTTAGTGCCCGGAGAAGTTTGAGAGGTTTAAGACCCCCCTATATTCTTTCTTCATGCCCTCCCCCTCCTTACCAACACAACACACACACACACACACCTCAGGAACAAAATGTACCCCTGTTAGCCTGGGGCTGATCTATCTAGAACCTCCTGCCCACTGTCTCCTTAAAACTGGAGCCGTCTCAGGCTTCCTATGGTAAATAAAGAAAATAGTCAGGGAAGCAGGCTGACTACTGTCCTGAATGTAGAACAGATGAGGAAGAAAGAGGGAACAAAGACGTCTGGGGCTAGAGGGGGCTAATAGTGGTAGGAGGAACTTGCTGTTACCATGTAAAGACTGTGCATCTCCACTTTTGGTGTTTTTTTTGCCTCCACTGATGGTATTATATCATCTTAATTATTCAAGCATATCAAATTGTTTTAAAAACTGTTCATTGTGGTTAAGAAAACTGTGCTTGTATTCTTAGTTTTTAAAGATATAAAGTTTTCCTTGATGTGGAAACTTGCAATATTAATAGAAAATCTGTTCTAGTCGAAAGGAAATTTGGCTTTTGGTGCACAGGCAAACAGCTCCCAAACAGAAACAAAGACAGGAGGATGTGTCTGTTGTGCAAATTTGATTATAGTTAGGCAGATATATGATCTGCTGTTACATCGGGCAGTTATTGCTTTTTTTTATTACATATCATATATTGGCATCCACTGCCAATATGATGGCAGTTCCTCTCTGACCAAAGCTGTCTGAAAACAGCCTGTAAAACCAGCAATAAAGTTTTATTTTCTGTGCAGACGATGTTTCATTATTTTATCGTTCAGTTATATTCTTTTGTGAATTAATTTTTCATTTAAATGCCTGCTATAACCACACAAAATATTGGACAATGACATCTTTAGTCTCAAAATCTCAGTACTGGCTTTTGAAACTCATACACGCAGAATCTTGTTTAGAGATTATGGGAAATATGATATGGACAGACAATGGAGGAGGAGGTGGAGGGGGAGGAAGAAAGGGAGAAGGAGATGGAAAGTGGGAAGAAGGGCACCCAGGCCTCCTCCCCGGAAGAGAGGAGGAGGGAGGGCAGGTTGCGGTGCAGGAGAGCAAGGGGTGCAAAGGATATACAGAGGGGACCAACTGTAGTGGTGTCAGACGGGGGTGCTGCCAGCACACATCCTGCCAACACACACCAGGAGCCAGCCACACACACATACACACACCCTCAGGCCTGGCTCTAAGTGTGTGAATAACCCTGCCAACTGTACCCCAACCACCACCCATCCATCCTCCCCCCCAACCCCTAAAGACCCAATCTGGAATCGGTCTACAGTGACAACTCTGGAGCCAAGCTTGCCCTGCTGCCGGCCCTTCTCGTGTATATTTCACTGAGTTACAGACATGGGTTGACTGAGCTCTCGACACAAAGACTGATCACACATCACAGTGCTTAGAGGTTGAAATGCATTTTAAAGCTGTGAATTTTTTGAGAATTTTTGTATTCTTTTGAAATGCTGGAGCAAAATCAATGTGGATGTGGAGCAGTAAGTAGTGAAGAGATTGTTTTTGCATAGGCAACCATTAGCCTTGGAGAACCTTTTTGTAGGCTACATACCCGCAATTTACTTAATCCTGAGGGTGAAGTGGTGGCTCAGCCAAGACATGTAGTACCATTTACAGCTGATGTTGTGAATTTAAATTCTGCTCACAACGTTTGTTGTATGTCATCCCCTCTCTTAGTTTTCTCCATCTGTATCAAATGCATACTATCTTAGGAGAAATGCCTCAAAAATAAGTGTTAGAAATCCCATAATGCATCTTTAAACCCCTTCTCAGCCCGCCCCCCTGCCTCCAAGCAACACTAACCCCTAACCCCCCTAATTCCCTCATCATGTTTATGCAAATTCCATTTGTATGTAATGTGTGTACATAATGAATGCTGTTATCACCTATGGGACAGACCTTTCCACACACTTTCCCCATCACTTGAATGGGAAAGTGTGTCCAAACTTTTGACTGGTACTGTGTGTGTGTGTGTATATATATATACATATTGTCACGCCTTGGCATGCGGGAGCGGAATGAGGACCCAAGAG